>JBBPQL010000572.1:0-21825 GCA_038092515.1 Boletus subparvulus | reverse complement strand
CCGTACTCAGCTGGTTTCCCAACCACTGAGTACTTACATTCAATAGGTTATGAGCCCCGGCCCTCAGTGAGGCCATAATTGGGAACTAGACTCACCAACTCGAACACTCAAAAATGCCCTACTACGAAGTTGAACTCGAAGATGGCATGAGGATTCAAGTTACGAGCCTTAATCATCGACAAACTGACAAGCCATAAGCGTGGTCATATCCTAGGATTTGACCGCCGAAAGAGGGCAAGCTTACTTTCTCCTCGCTTAAAATATTTTTGTCTCGGAACACTTAGCTCACACTTAGGCGAGATGCAATCACGGAGATTGGGTAACATCTACTCCAGATAATCCGATAATCATGTTCATCAGAAGTAGATTGTAAAGACTCGGATAGTAGTAATCATTGTATAGTAGTAGTACTCTGTGCCAGTCCTGCACGTCCTCATGCCATGAGGGATTGCTGGAGGCTCACCAGCCAATCCCCCCTAGTAGGCTCGCTGTGCATGGCAGTAACAAGATGCAAAACTTGTGAGTAGCTTTCTCGCCAGTGAGCTGCACTCGCATCGCCCTCCTTATGATATCCGTTCCGAAAATCATGAAGGGTGGCAGCGAGTGCTGCTCCTCCAAGCCCGAATACTGTATCGAGATTGTCATTTGCTACATATTTCCACAGTTCCATTGGGGTCAGAAATAACATATTGATGATAAAATTCTGGAAAAAGGATGAAGAAAAAAATTCGCCCACTTCGTTGCAAGGATCATGGAGGTACCCAAAGTTGTCCAATAATTGCACTACCTTTTGTGCTCGATACTCGATCGCGGATGCAGCTTCATTTGGTCCTGGACGAAGTCCAAATTCGTTGTGAATATGGCACAATGCATACTGCTTAAATGCTCTTCGTACATCGGCCATCGCTGTGACGAGATATTTTGTCGCTGTGGCAGGTTGCACCGCATCTGCGTGACCGACGACAGATTGCATTGCATTGCGGATCGCGCGCGCAACCATGGTGTTCTGCTCCGATGACAATGGGACCGCATCTTCAGTAAACATGAGACGGTATATTTCACCTCGGGCCCTAGAGATTACAACCTTCTGTTCGGCAGTCGAGAGTTCAGCCAGTTGAGAGGGTGGATCGGGAACAGACATGGAGGGAATAGGTGCAGGGGCAGTGGGAATTGGGGCAGAGGAAGTCGAGGCGGTGCTGGCAGGAGCCAAAGTGGCAGCGGCAGTAGGTGGTGTTGGAGGTAGCGCCGTGCGCACTTCTCGCTCAGGACGGCGTATCCGAGACGGCTCTCCAGCCTGCTCAAGATAGTCAGCAACGCTGTGGAACTGATGAATATAAATGGGATGTACTTACGGTGATCATCGAGGACGTTGGATCACCAAACCTATTTGCCCTCTGGACCCCAGGACGATGGGGTCGGATGGCACCAATGGATAGTTCTATATGATAGTTCAACGATCGAAGAGGTATTGTGGAAGGATCACTTACTCGAGCATTTCCTCGCACATTTGGCATAGTAGCTGCACAATGGTGGTTGGGGAAACACAACAACAACACGGTAATTGCATTCAAGAACTGATCGCTACAATACGACAAAAATGGCATATCAGTACATTAATAGTTCACCATGTGGTCAAAATATACTATCGTTGGATGAAAGGAGTCCCATGAATGGAAGTTTGCTATCTTCGTCTGAGAATTCATCATCATCATCATCCGAAACAGGCCGACTTTCAGCCTGTGACTTCACCGCTTCCTCCATCTGAACGGCTTGCCCCTCAGCGATGGTTAATGCGGCAAGTTCATCCGCATACATGGAGCGATAGTGCGCTCCGTCATCTTCTGCATCCATTAATCCACATCTATCCAACACCGTTGTAACCACGTCCATTTGTACTTCACTGATGGCGAGCTCTCCCTTGTGCTGTTCGCAGATAGCAGACAACAAATCCTTCTGTCGTTCAGCTGATTTGATTTCTGCTAATATGAGCGCAACACGGTGCGTGATGCGATCGACATCCGCTCGCTTGGCTTGGTGGGCTTTCAACAATACCCTGTCAGGCATTTCGTAAAGGACCTTGGTAAAATATTCCTTGCCCTGCAGTGATGCAAATTAGTTGGCAACCGAAGTAATGATCGCACACGTACCTCCTCAATGTCTTCCAAAGTCATGCCACTGTATGATGAGAGTCCTAACGACCTTGCTGCAATTCCAAGTTCTGACGGGGTTGCCTGACTTTTTGCAGCGTAAGGACGATAACGTTCATGCATGAGCTTCTGCGCATTGACTGTATGGTCCCTGACAGATGGGCTGCTACTAGTGTCTCTTTGCCAAAAGACACCCGCACGACACCCAGACCACGCTTGCGGTTTTGAAGGCAAGATAAAGCTCTGTGGTTGAAGGGAAGGATGGGGATAGACTGGAAAGGCATGTGGGTGACGGGAGTCTGAACAGGAGAATGATCTCCTTAAAGTTGGTTTCTTAAAGATGTTGTCCGGTGGGAACTTCATGTTGGGGTGACCAGAGTTAAGGTCCAAAACACCATCTTTCGGACTAGGCAAGGAGGAGGAATTTGATGAGTTCAGTGACGAGGTAAGTGATGGGGAGAGTCGAGGCAAAGCGGACGGGTTGTCCATCTTCCTCTAGAGAAAGGGGTTTGGATAAGACTCATAAGATGTCTTGTCGGTGAGCGTAATCTGAGTCTTGTCGGTATGGTAATCTGACTTCGAAAGACTTAGAAACGTTTCTCCAAGTTTACTATACCCAACCCCACTGCCATGGAAATCGACGCTATCTGTCCCAGTTGTCGCTCTCTGTTCTCATCTCCGGATGCACTGGTACATCATCTGAACACAGGCGGCACCAGCTGTATTTCAGCTCTTGAAGATTCCTTCGAAACCCCTACACCTTCTGCGTTTATACGGGGCGCAGGGGAGACAAATGTTACAGGGAAATACCACGAACACTCTGGACATATCTATGGAAAAGGCAAGACGCTATTGGACTGCTTGAAAACACACGAGCACGAGAGATGCCGGCAGCATCAGATATACTATCCATTTCCTGAAGAGGGCGAATGGGAACTGGCCAAGTTTCTGGTGCTAAACTTGACAAAATCACAGATATCTCAGTTCTTGAAACTACGATGGGTCTGTTTGGTTTAATTTTCATGTGTTGAAACTCATCTCCATCGCACTTGACTAGTTTAATACCCGTCCAAAGCCATCCTTTGAAACTGTGGATCGCCTATTTGGATGGATTGGAAACCTTCCTACAGGGCCGCAATGGCAATCTACTAAAATTGATGTCAAAGATTACAAGACGGTACACGACGCCCGTCTGATATGGCGCGATGGTCTAGAAGTTGTCAAGGATCTGTTCTCCAACCCTGTATTCGCCAACTACATGGCGTACGATCCTCACAAGGTTATGCGCAGCGAGGAACGGGAGTATAGCGAATTTTTTACGGGGACCCGTGCATTTGCAATCCAGGTAAGTGCAGGCGACAGTTACTCCGCCCACATCCTAACATACTTTCCGTTGCATCATAGGATCAACTTCCTCAGGGATCCACGATCGTCCCCATCATTCTTGCCTCGGATAAAACGCCTGTCACACGTCATACTGGTGGGTTAGAAATGCACCCAGTCTTCATGACCATCAGCAACATTCAATCAGATATCAGGATGCAGGCAACGTCACATGCATGGCGTTGCATTGCGTTCATCCCATCATTATCATTCAAGGTTCATCCCAACTTCCAAACCCTTCTCCAGGCACGGGTTTTTCACTGGTCGTTAGACGCCATAACCGCATCGCTGAAAGACGCAGCAAATCAGGGCTGTGATCTCGTGGATCCCAGCGGACATATCCGGAACTGTTATACCCCCCTCGTTTCATATATTGCAGACCTTCCTGAGCAACAGCTCGTCGCATGCATATCCAAGAATGCTTCCCCTGTGACCACCACCGAGTTGCCTCGATTTGGTGACCCCAACCCATCTCCTCCTCGGACGGGTCACGACATACTCCAGTAGATTAAAGAGCTATGCGAGAGAGTCGATCCATGGGATCTCAATACCTTCCAGAAAGCTGCCAAGGTCCTAAAGCTCCTCGGTGTACATAAACCGTTTTGGCGCAACTGGAAATTCTCTGATCCATCCCTCTTCCTCACGGGCAAGATCCTCCATACATGCCACAAGCTTTTCTTCAACCACATTCTCAAGTGGTGCAAAGAAGTCGCTGGCTCACATACACTCGACACCTGCTTTAGTAACTTACACCAGCGTGTTTCTTTTCGCCACTTTTCATCAGGCGTTTCTCGCCAGCTGCAGATGACTGGGTGAGACCATCGTGATATAGAAAGGATGGTGGTACCCATTTTGGATGGCGCTGGAGCAGCAACCGACGATTTCATTCATGCTGTTCGTGCATTGGTAGAGTTCATTTATTGTGCGCAGGATCCCATGCATACCGACTCCTCAATTGCTGCCATGGAACAGGCACTTACGGAATTTCATGCTAGGAAACATAGCATCATCACTCTTGGAGGGCGAAAGGGCGCCAATGGTACAATTAACCACTTCAATATTCCAAAGTTGGAGCTTATGATGAGTTTCGGGCGGCAAACGAAAGCAAACGGCGCACTCATTCAATTTACTGCTGATACAACGGAACGCTTACTCATTACGCACTGTAAAACACCATTTCAGCGCACAAGTCACCAAGCCCGCACGTACGTCGACCAGGTCGTGGAAATCCTTAACCACGAGGAGATCATAAGAACTTTCGACCTCTACATCATTCTGCGGCAGACAGAAGACTCTGCAATGGACAAGATCATCGACGCTGAGCATGAGGAGGTGACGACCCTTGACCCAACCCTCAAGTTCATTCAGCAGGTGGCACCGGAGAAGGAGTATGCGTTCCGCGGCCCTCGCCCATTCCGCAACCATTTCGAAAACCCGAATAGCTTCATTTCAACGCACCGAGATGTCGCCCTCCATGTCACCATCCGTCCTGATCACAAATTATCTCTACTTGAGATGCAGGCGCTCTATAATCTCCCCGACCTCCCTCACGTTGTTTCACGCTATATTGACGAAGTTTCACAAGGTAATTCAACATGCGGATGGGATATTCGGGGGAATGTGACTACGTGGAACAAGTTTCGCGTTCAGTTACATTCCTCATTTCGTTCACGCTTCGTGGAGAGAAGTCAAGTCGTTCAGGCCTACCCCCCCTCTGATGAATACCCTCTTGGCTACTGTGACGCTGTGCTCCTGTGTCGGCCTGGTGAACTCTATGGTAATGATTTGGATCATTCCCCCCCTTCCTCGTTTACTCACGATATTCTTGAGGTGTCACCCAAGTCCGTGCGATCTTCATCCCAAAGGCAAAAAACGAATTACCAGCATTCCTTACTGCTGCTCCCCTGTGTTATGTGTGCTTCTTCCGTGTGCTTCCTGGTAGGCCTAGCGTTGGACTATACCAGGTCGAACACGTGGATCCTTTGATGGGTCTTGCGACAGGCATTATCCCACTCACCGAAGTATTCTGGGCCCTTGACCTCGTGCCAGTCTTCGACACTGCATTCCCTGATGTAGCTCCCGGTAGCAAAACGTGCATGGAGGGCTACCAGCGTTACTACTTGAATACCTTTGTTGACAAGGACACATTCCACGATTTACAGTTGCAATCACAGTAGTTCAGTATGAATATTTGGTAGTAGGCAAAATCATCACTTGATCTATAGATAATCTAGCCAGTCTATCTACTGATAGTCGACAATCATGATGAAATCCTTCTCCACAGGCGAGGTCGAATCTTGAACATGATCTTCAGCCAATCAGAGGCTTCCTTCTCATGGTCGTAAACGTCCGTAAGGTGTCAAACTTCTGCCGACCATGTACTTCTTTTTTTGGACAAGTGTATATATTATGTAGCGGCCGACAGAGCTAGTCCTACATAAAACACTAAGGCAATTGGCCAAGGCTAATCAGTCCAAGGGAAAATGCTCTTACGCACACCTCGCTTTCGCGGGGGGTGTGGGGCTCCGTGACCTATCCGGTGTCCTTGGTGGTTGCAGAGGGCCTTGATAGATTAATACCCACTAAAACCTCTAAGTTTGTAGTCCAGTTGTTTGGGAGAGGGTTCGGGTGGTTAAGGATGGGTTGCCAGGTGTGTTTGATTTTATTGTGATTGTGCTGTTTTCTGTTGGAGATGGCCAGTCGGCAGTCAATGTTAAGCCTTGTTTCTATTTGGTGTAGCCATCTGGAGGACACGGCTTGGTGTCATGTTGTCTGTCCTCCTATTACTCATTCGCAGCATAGTGTCCATATTAAGTAAGCTGATTCCGAAATGAGTATGCATTTTAGGCAGGCGTTGCTGCGTTTTCTTGCTGTATCTGCATTGTCTTTGTTTTCATCATGTTTGATGTTTCCGCATCCCAGGACCCGGCCGATTGTTGGTATGGTCCACCTTTGTTGTTTCTCAGGCCAGTGTTGTTCGACCAGGTTCCAGATTGTTTTTCTGTTTGGGTGCGTGCATTCTAATAGAATGTGTTCTAGGGATTTGGTTGGGTCTGAGCAGTGGGCACATATTGCTCTTTGTTCGTAGTTCAGTATATTTGACCAGAAGGCTCCGATTTTTTGTGATCCTGTCATCGCCCTGAGTAGGAAGTTTTGGATTGGACAGTGTATGTCTGGGTGTCTTATATTAAGCCATATTGTTGTGTCCATTTCTAGTTGATTAGTGAGTTCTTTGATCACAAATCTTGTGATGTCAAGGTTTATTAGTGTATGTCTTGTGTAGGGAGTGTTTTGGCGAGCTCTCAGCACTGCATATGCTGTTTTCTGTGTCAGTGTTGCGAGTTTGATACCTTGTAGGTTGAAGTTCTCTGGCCCAAGTAAAGAGTGCTCTTGCGAGGCCCACCATTACATGTCTCATGGAAACAACATGAGCTGGCCAGTTCTTTTGGAACTTAAAGCCAACCAGCAGGGGATTTTGTCCTCTCAGGCCATACAAAGGGACTACCCAAGTACGCCACGGCCCACCTGGTTTGAGTCACCAATTCAAACCCAAGCTTCCCGTTCCCTTACTAGTGCTTCGTTCGTAGTACCCGAGGGTACTACATACGGATCCGCACTCTAGTAAGAGTCCACTGCCTTGCCGAAGCGTTGTGTCACTAGTGTGCACTTCGACTAACCACCTCACCATTTACACTGCTACCCCCGGGGTGAGCTACAGTGCAGTGATGGCAAGGCCGAGGGTGTCCTGTGACCATATTGGTCTCGGATGGTTATTAGAACCCGATTCCCCCCAGTTACATGGCCTATGTCCACCAGGGACCCCCTTTTACGGGACTTGGCAACGAGGAAAGTGGTGGTCGCCTCGTGGATAGGATGGTGGCTATCCCTGCGCCCGAGCGGAGCTAATGCTCCTGCGAACCTCCTTTACTAAGGGAGGGCTCGGTGGATTTAACGTCCAGCTCCTCGACCACCGGCGACAACCAAAGGTTGTGGGAGTTGGACGGCCGCATACACACGACTGGAAAAAAAACGGGCCAGGTGACATGCACAACGATTGAGAGGATTACTCACCCGTCATAGTTTACTGTCATTTCAGACACGGCAGAGCGTGCCTATGGCACTGCGAACCTCCCTTACTAGGGGAGGACTCCCTTCCGTATAGTTTTGAGTCGGCGGGCTCACCAGCAAGCGTGTCCAGGTGACACTTTCACCTCCTTCGCCAAGGGAGGACTTGGTGGGTTGCACGCGCAGACTTCGACGAGCGTGTCCACATGACACTTTCACCTCCTTTGCTAAGGGAGGGCTTGACGAGCGGCGGGGTGTGCCGTCTTGACCGTCCAATGCGAGTGAGCAGGTCGCTGAGGACTTGCAGTGCGTTGGGCATTGGTACGGCCCTCCTCTGTTCGCAAACTGAACCGTGGGAAAAGCGCGGGCAGTTGGTGGTACGAGTTCAAGGAGCACCCCGATCGGGCTCTTCCTCTACTTACTATGTCGACCGTGCTCGCAACGCAGGTTAGAAAGCACACCACCGCACGACCAACCAGAGCAGCCGGGCGTTACTGGAAAGGAAAGGCCCCAAAGGGCGCCGCGGAGGTCCCATCGGACTCTGAAGAGGAGCAAGAGCAGGAACAGGAACGAGAAGAGGGCGATGTTCCAATCGGCGGCGAGGAGGACTTTGTAAAAGAGGAAGAGGAGGAAGAAGAAGAGTCACTGCCGACACGGTCCACTCAGGCAAAGTCTGTGCGCGCGCTCAATGTCTCTCTCAAAGACGTCAGCATCTCTCGAGATGGCAAGGTCATCGTGGCAGGTCGCGAGGAGTCCGGCAGAACGCTCATGGAGGAAGGTGTGTCGCGTAATGTACATGCCCTGCTCTTTTCTTACCAGTCATGCCACGTAGAAGAGTCGGAAGAGCTCGAGGAGGCTCAGGCTCAGGTAGAGGAAGAGGAAGAGGAGGCGAGCTTTCGCACATACGCTTGTAGTTTATGGCTAACTATGTTACTTAGTCGAGCGAGGAGGAGTCCGAGTCGGAAGAAGAAGAAAACCCCAAACTACTGTTCAGACCTGTATTTGTCCCAAAGTACGCCACCACTCACTCGGAGATCTCTCGCCTGTTAACGCAAGGTATGCTGCAGACGCGGACGCGTGACCGTAGCAGAGAGAGATGCGATCGTTCAAGAAGCCGAAGAGATGCAACGACAAAAGGAGCTTGCTGCTGAACAGCGCAAGAAAGAAAGCCATGATCTGGTCGCCGAGAGTATCAGAAGAGAGCTCGCTGAGAGTACGTCTTTTATTCTCAATTCTCAACATGGTGCCCGATAACTAACAACATGTGTAGAGGAGAAAGAGGACATAATTCCGGACGTAGATGATACCGATGGGCTCGACCCCGAGGGAGAGTTCGAGGCGTGGCGTTTCAGAGAACTCGCGAGAATCAAGAATGAGAAAGAGGAAGAGCTCCGACGTGAGGGAGAGCGAGAGGATATCGAACGGAGACGCGCACTTCCTGAGGAACAGCGGCTGAAGGAAGACTTGGAACGTGCCAACAAACTTAGAGAGGAAAAACCAAAGGGCCAACAGAAGTTCCTCCAAAAGTATTGGCATAAGGGGGCCTTCCATCAGGTGAGTAACTGCGGACGTATCTTTATGCCGCATATAGTGATCGATGCATCCACAGGATGATGAAGTCCTCAAAAGGCATGATTACACCGAAGCAACAGAGTCCACAATCGATGTGTCAGTTTTGCCAAAAGTGATGCAGGTCAAGAACTTCGGAAAGCGCAGCAGAACCAAATATACACACCTCTTAGATCAAGATACTACTGCGGGAAATGGTGGTTTTGGAGGTGCGGGTCCTGTCAAGTCAGGTGGTCGTTCCACGGAAGGTGGGGGTTGCTTCCTGTGTGGCGGGCCGCATCTTAAGAAAGGTAAGACATACATTTCGTGGCTGTTCTTTTACTCAGGGACTCTCTTAAGACTGTCCTCAAAATACTGGTCTTCCGCCTGCTCGAGGATCCACAGCATCTAGAACTCAAGGTGGGGCAACAAGCGGGGAGGGTGGTAGGGATTCGTGGCGTGATAGGGGGGATATGGTTCGGCGGGACGAGCGAGATCGTCGGTCTCCCAATCGGGATAGACCTCAGCGCCTAGATAATGACCGTGATGAAGGATGGCGAAGGAGGGACCGTGGCCATCTCGACTCTCAAACTGGCAAACCACGCCCATATTCACGATCTCGTTCACCCCATCGAGATAAACGGTCAGCTGTGGATTACGACCGAGACAACTACAGGGAGAAGCGTCGTCGTGTAGATTAAATTGTAAGTCCACTTTAACCTATACATGTGATTTACTGTAAAGGCGTGGTGTGGAAGGCTCTGCTTGACCTTATCCACGCGTGTATAGTTGCAGATCACCGCACTTGAACCACTGCAATTCCTATTTCAAATGCGGGCGCGCTTATCAGTTCCTGTGTCGGTGTTTGTGTGCAACCCATCGATAACAATCGATGGGATCAAAGTCCATGGATGTCGCTGCTAAAAGTGGCTACCTGTTTGGCTCTTATAAGCCTACTTGACGGGACTCCCACTGCACAGGACCTGTCACGACAACACGGTGAGTCATCCCTCTTGGATCGATTGCGTACCTTGAACTACGCTCCAAGGTACTGCTACGTTATGGAAATTTTCATGCGCCGAGTGGCTCTTGCGGCGACAGAGGACGATGTCAAAGTCGAGCTCGCGAAAATATTGCACAAGGCGCCGTTTCCCCTCGAACCTCTGCTTAATTTTGAGGTTACTCTTTTCAAGAAATATGATTCACGCGGCAAGGTTGGGATTCTTACCCTTCCAAACGAAAACGCGGGACGCATCTTCATGAGCGCCTACGGTATGGCCGATGTGCGGGTCAAAGGTCCCACGATATTGTTTTCCTTAAGTAACAAACCTTTGAACGAGGAGAGAGTTGCGATCCTCAATTCTAGACCGTGGAGGGACCCCCAACAACTCAAGATGGAGAAGGAGCAGCGCATTCGAGAGGGAAAACCTTATCCACTCAAGTCGTATGCCTTTGGCCGTTTCCTCGCCGACGGGTCGTTTTCATCCGAGTTTGTCGCCGAAGGATCAGCTGACATTGCTTGCGATCTTGAGCGTCGTCAGGTGCGCTTCACACTTCGCCAGCAAGGTCAACTCTCCCACTCGGACGACGATCTCGTCACACTCATGCTCGACTTGGCAATGGAACCCTTCACCCCCACCACGATCGTCTCCTACCCACCTAAGGCAATCGACTCCATTGTCGAGAGCAGCGCAGCGGAGGAGCCTATCATTTTTATTCGAACCAACACATTTCCATTTTTTGCCACCGAGACACCCACTGCTATCAATGACTACACCGACTCTCGGCGCTCGCAAGGGCTTATCCCCGATGTCCCGATGCCTCCGGGTTGCTTCAGTCTGGTGTGTACGTTTGCCGACGAAGGCGACAAGGAAGCTTTCATCTACGCAGCTCGGTACAGATTCCACCTTCGTCACGTCTCTAGACTGGCTGTCATACGCGTCCGTGACAATATCTCGACACGTCATGATACAGGTCTAGACCTCAACTTTCTCAGCGATCTGCCCTTTGAGCTTGCCTTTGAGGTGGAGAAAGCCATCATGAACTGGACGCTCAGTCCCGTTGATGTGCGGTCCTTGAGGGATGAGATGGATAGTCTCTGCGACACACACGGAGATGCAGCAGCCCCGATCTTTAGGCGGTTCATTTCTCTTTTGGAGGATGAGGGGCCCGGGGTGAACAGGCAGTCGAGGCGCAAACGTCGTCGGCGCAATCGCGCCGCGCCGACGACGTTAGAGGGTCGCCTCAAGTACGCAACCGAGCTCTATCTTGAAGAACAACAACGACCAAGGGGACGACTTGCGCCCGCACTCGCAGGTCCTGCCGTCTCCTACTCTTACCATATGATCCTCACACCGACACGTCACATCCTCGAAGGGCCCGTCGCAGACCAGTCCAACAGCGTCCTGCGTCGGTTCAAACATCACGAATGTTTCTTGCGCGTTTCCTTCCAAGACGAGAATGGATCGAAGCTTCGACGAGACCTGGGGACGTCGATCACGGATTTACTTGCGAAACGGTATCGCCCCATTCTGCTCAATGGTTGCAAGGTTGCGGGAAGACTCTACCACATGTTGGGATATTCCATGAGTGGGCTCAAGGAGCATTCACTTTGGTTTGTCACCCCATTCCATGATGACCAAGGAATATTATTGGACGCAAAGACGATCAGGGAAAGCCTCGTAAATGCTGTTCGGTACCCTCAAACTCCCCCGAGTTCGCTGACATCAAATTCCACAGGGAAATTTCTCGCGCTTATCACATCAACCTGCCAGACTCGGGGCTCGTTGGTCTCAGGCATTCTCAGCTACCGATCCCTCTATCACTCTAGAGCTAGACGAGATCGTCATGATCGATGACATCAAATCGCCAACAAACAAGGTCATGACAGACGGATGCAGCCCCATCTCGACGGAGCTTGCGCGCGCTATTTGGAGGGCGAACCAGCGGACGAAGAAAAACCCAGCACGAGGCAGGATACCCTCCGCCTACCAATTCCGTCTCGGCGGTGGCAAGGGTATGGTTGTGCAGGACCCCACGCTAGAGGGGAGAGTCGTCTATCTACGGCCCTCGCAAGTCAAATTTGAGTCCGACAACCGCACGTTCGACATCCAGTCAACGTCTCTCCGACCCAAGGCCATGTTCCTGAATCGACCCCTTATCGTGCTCCTGGAATACCTCGGAGCGAGCAACGATCGGATCATCGAACTGCAGGATCGCTCGATCGACGAGGCTCAGTCTATCCGGCACTCCTTTTTGAACGCATCCAAAGTGTTGCAACAACACGGCATGGGCACGTCGTTCCACCTACCGTCGCTGCTCCGCAACATGTCCACGATACTAAACTTGAAGATCTATGACGAGACGGACGAAGATAGCTTGTACAATGACCTGATCGCCAACACCTTGCACTGCGCCGAGACACACATCTTGCGCGAGCTCAAGTATCGCGCCCACATTGCAGTTCCAGGGTCGTTCACCCTCCTTGGCGTGTCTGATGAATGGGACTGCCTAGATGAAGGAGAGATTTTTGCGACAGTTCATGACGAGAAGACAAGACTGTACCAGGAGATCACCGGCACAGTCGCGATCACGCGCAGCCCTCAGATACATCCAGGCGACGTACAGACCGTGACTGCAGTGAGAAGGAAGGAGTTGGAACATCTGACCAACGTTGTTGTATTCTCATGCAGGTAGACATTGTCTGCTACGGACTAGAGTAAGCTCCGGGTCGGCTAACTCGATTGACAGGGGTAACCGACCGCTTTCTTCGTGCCTCGGCGGAGGGGACCTGGACGGAGATGATTTCAATCTGATCCTTGACGTCAGTTTTCCTTTCTGGTCGCATGCTTTGTTTCCTCAGAGCCTTTCAGCCGGATCTGATCCCAGAGGAGGATAAGGCTCCGGGGGAGTATATATCGCTCCCAATCAAGCAGACTCCACACCCCTGTGGAATCGAGGACGTGGTTGACTTCATCTTTGACTACGTGAGTGCACCACCCGATCTATGTGGCATGCCCTGCACTAATGCACCTTTGCACCCTAGATTGATGCGGACCTTGTCGGACTCATCGCCATCTCGCATCTGCGTTTCTCTGATCTCGCAGACCCCTCTTGCGATGATTGCCTCAAGCTGGCAGAGCTTGCCTCGCAAGCTGTCGATTTCCCGAAAACCGGGACACCGGTCAGGTTCGACAACCTCCCCAAGCACCGAAACCGCGAGAAGCCAGACTTTCTCGCTCGAGAGGGGGCTGGTCTTAATCCGGACATGTACTACAATAGTGCGAAGCTACTCGGAGAACTGTTCCGTCGGGTTCCAGTCAAGGACTGGATGCCGGAAGAGTGGAACGACACTAATACGCCATCTGGAGGGGACCTCGTTGAACACGCTCTGAGGCGGATTGGGTTGTATGGGCTCGGGCTGAGCCTGGCTGCGCCGTCGGATGAGTTGCAAGTGGAGATGGACTATTTGCTGGAGGACTATTGCCAGCGGTTGCTTGCGATCGCAACCACGCATACGATCTCCAAGAACAAGGATATTTACGTGTCCGAGTCGGAGCTTGTCAGTGGGACGATCATGGCCAACTGGTCGGACCACCACCGGAGAAGGGAGGCGGTTGGAGCGATGAACTTACAGGTGCGTGTTTGGCGTGACGGACGATCTCGAGTCTGATGTCCGGGACAGACACACGAACTGGTGCGTGCTGTGAGGGCAGAGATGCGGGCGAGTAATACGGCGAGTCACGAGGAAGAAACAGACGAAGACTATACGGAGGACGGGGACTGGGACGACGACGAAGATGACTACTATCGCGAGACGCGTCAGCTTGCGGAGACATTCAAGCGGGCATGGGCAGCGTGGTGTGCTGCGGAGACCTTGTTGAGGGAGGAGCCGGCGTCGTACGGGCCCCAGAGTTTTGGGTTAATCGCGTTGGGGAGGATGTTGGAACTTATCAAAGCGGCGCGACAACTGGTGTAGCCAGGAAAAGTACGCGCTGCTGAGTATTCCGTCGCTCCTCATGCAATTTGCCAACTTCTCAGAGTATGCGAACCCCGGTGCTGAGAGCCCTGCTGAATTCATGTAACTACTATCAGAAAATAACATTTGACTGTTTAGGGTATCCAGGCGAGAGTGATGCTACGTACACCCTGAAAACTGAAAAAGACCTACTCGCTTGCCATAGCACGAACAACACTGATAATCTCTTCGTTCTGTCTTTCGCTGCCTGCCCTCAGGCTCCAGGCTAAATGGGTATATAATGGTAAATGACCAAGTCCCTTTGGGCGTTCACGTGCCTACCATGTATCCGAAAAGGTTTGGAATAGTTCTCTATGTTCCACATCCATTTTCCGAAATTCTTCGATTACTTGAATCCCTGTCGGTGGAGTTTAGTATTGTCAAACGCGCCAAGTCGGGGTGCCGGGTCAGGCATAGACGAGGTGACGTCGAGAGGCATTGAGGCACCAGATGACGAAGGTGACGAGAGAGGTGGGAGACGACCGCTAGGTGGGAAAGAAAGTCAGCACTAGCGATTCACGCGCAACGAGACGACGCGCACCTGAGGCGCCCACACCACCCACCAATGATCCAAGATGACCTACCGACCACCCGAACCCACCACATCGTCGCGGACGAATGGAAACGAAGGCTAGACAAGCCAGACGAACCAGGAGGAGCAGATGGACTCACCACTTTGGACGGTCAGTGACGTCGCGTCCATCCGAGTCGGACAAGTCGGATGCGTCGGATACGCACCGGAGATACTGGGGAGTAAATACTGCTGTGGGAAACGGTGGTCTTAAAGGTGCAGGTCCTGGTCGTTCCACGGAAGGTGGGGGTTGCTTCCTGTGTGGCGGGCCACATCTTAAGAAAGGTAAGACATACATTCACCGTGCCTGTTCTTGTACTCAGGGACTCTCTTAAGATTGTCCTCAAAATACTGGTCTTCTGCTTGCTCGAGGATCCACAGCATCTAGAACTCAAGGTGGGGGAACAAGCGGGCAGGGTGGTAGGGATTCGTGGCATGATAGGGAGGATATAGCTCGGCGGGACGAGCAAGGTCGGTCTCCCAATCGGGATAAACCGCGGCGCCTAGATAACGACCATGATGAGGGATGGTGAAGGAGGAACCATAGCTATCGCTACTCTCGAACTGGCAAACCACGCACACATTCACGGTTTCGTTCGCCCATAAACGGTCAGCTGTGGATTACGATCGAGACCTACTGGGAGAAACATGGTTGTGTAGATTAAATGTGAGTTCACTTTAACCTATACGTGTGATTTGCTGTAAAGGCGTGGTGTGGAAGGTTCTACCTCACCTTATCCACGTGTGTATAGTTGCAGATCACCGCACTTGACCCACTGCAATTCCTATTTCAAACCGCGTTATCAGTTCCTGTGTCAGGGTTTGTGTACGACCCATTGATCATCATCGATGAGATCAAAGTCCACGGATGTCCGAGTCACTGCTAAAAGTGGCTTCCTGTCAGGCTCTTATAAGCCTGGTTGACGGGACTCCCACTGCCCAGGACCTCAGGCTGTCACGACAACACGGTGAGTAATCCCTCTTGGATCGATTTGCGTACCTTGAACTAGTACGCTCCAAGGCACTGCTACATCATGGATATTTTCATGAGCGGAGTGCCTTATTCGGCGACAGAGGACGATGTCAAAGTCGAGCTCGCGAAGCTATTGCATAAGGCGCCGTTTCCACGCGAGCCTCTGCTTAATTTTGAGGTTACTCTTCTCAAGAGACATACTAAGTGCGGCAAAGTTGGGATTCTTACTCTTCCAAGCGAAAAGGCGGGACGCATGTTCCTGTACGCGTACGGTGGTAGGGACGGTGTGAAGTTCAGACATCGCAAAGTAGAGTTTTCCTTGAATGACAGACCTGTGGACGAGGAGAGAGTTGCGATAGTCAACTCTAGGCCGTGGAGGGGGACCCCCAACAACTCAGGATGGAGAAGGAGCAGCGCATTCGGGAGGGAAAATCTTATCCGCTCAAGTCATATGCCTTTGGCCGTTTCCTCACCGACAAGTCGTTTTCATCCGAGTTTGTCGCCGAAGGATCGGCTGACATTACTTGCGATCTTGGGCGTCGTCAGGTGCGCTTTACACTTCGCAAACAAGGTCAACGCACACACCCGGACGATGGTCTCGTCACACTCATGCTCGACTTGGCAATACAACCCTTGACCTCCACCACAACCGTCTCCTACCCGCTGAAGGCAATTCACGCCATCGTCGAGAGCAACGCAGCGGACGAGTCTATCGTCTTTATTCGAGCCAAAGCCAACAAATTTCCAATCTTTGCCACCGAGACACACTCTGCTGGCGATGATCACATCGATACTCGGCGCTCCCAAGGGCTTGTCCCCGATGTCCCGATGCCCCCGGACTGCTTCAGTCTGATGTGCACGTTCGCCGACAAAGGCGACAAGGAAGCCTTCATCTACGCAGCTCGGTCCAAATTCGACCTTCGTCGCTTTTCTCATAGACCGGCTACCATACGTGTTCAGGTTCGTGAGAGTGTCTTAACACGTTCTGATCCAGGTCTAAACCTCGACTTTTTCAGCGATCTGCCCTTCGAACTCTGTAGGTGGACCGCTACGGGCGACGCAGGAACACGAAAGTTCGAAGGGGACGGCGCTAGGCCAAGAATCCCAAGATGGGAAGGATGATATAGGATGATATTCGAATGAGAAACCAGAGGATGACGGACTACCGTAAGAAGGAAAAGGCAGACGCTAATGGAGTACCATTTTATAGAAAAGATGGACGAGAAATGGAGTATGTATGTACCATATGAAGCAAGTGACGTGGTGGATGAGTCTTTCAATATTCAGTCCCGTTGATGTCTGGTCATTGCGAGATGATAGCCTCTGCGTCACCCACGGAGACGTAGCACCCCCAATCTTTAGGCGGTTTGTTTCTCCTTTGGAAGACGAGGGGGTGAACAGGCAGTCGAAACGCAGACGTCCGAGTCGACAGAGGCGAAATCGCGCTACGCCGACGACGTTAGAGGGTCGTCTCAAGAACGCAGGCGAGCTCGATCACAAAGAAGCACAACGACCAAGGGGACGACTCGCACCCGCGGTCGCAAGTCCTGCCGTCTCCTACTGGTACCCTATTATCGTCACACCGGAACGCCAGCCTGAGATGGGCTGCGCCGTCGGACAAGTTGCAAGTAGTAGGAGGACTATCCCCAGCGGTTGCTTGCGATCGCAAGCACGCATACGGTCTCGCAGAACAATGATATTTACGTATCTGGATCAGAGCTTGTCAGTGGGACGATTATGGCCAGCAGGTCGGACTACCACTGGAGAAAGGAAGCAGTTCAAGTTGGAGCAAGGGTTGGAGCGATGAATTTGTTTGGCGTGACGTCACTGACGGATGATCCCGAGTCTGATGTGCGGGACAGATTGAAAGTCCGTGCCACTGATGAATGTCAAACGACTACTTACAGATGCACAGGCCGGGTTCACCTTCAAGATTGGCAGGATCCAATCGATCAAGTCATGGAATCCTCAGACTCGATTACGAGACTCTGTGAGGTGTGCTCAAAACTCAATACACAACACTTGACACATCCTATCCATCCCTGCCGCAACCCGTCACCCTGTCCCTCGCCCCCAACCGGGGGCACACATGCAGCTCCCTTCATTCTTGGATCCATAGATGCAATAAAGGGTCGGCGCTTCACTTGCGACTTTTGCAAACTCATTGCGGAAAGCCTGGATAAAGAGCCCTCAGACCTCGAAGGTCACTATTCTGTGTGGCAAACGGAACAGTTGTGCAACTTCAAGTTGCCGAGAGGCGTCAAGGCTCGAGATCCCAGCATCACGCATTTCCATCTTACACAGCTTTCTGTCTACTACAATCCGCCTACAGAAAGAGGGCCTTCTCTTCCCTGGGAACTCAAAGCGAATGCGAGAGATGGCGGGTCAACCTACTGCATTCAAGCTTTACAGGTTAGCGAAACCTAATTTTACAGCAGGTTGATGCTAAACAATCGCATGAAGGTGAAAGCCACCGAAGTAGGAGACCCAACTGCGGCCTCCTCGCAAACGGAAGAAGAATTCCTCGACACCATCGGTGGCAGATATGTTTCCACACAAGTAAATGTACGACTCCTACGTGCATGGCTTCACCAATGTGAAAGCGAGCATGGCAAGGCTTGCACGCCTTCATCGCGACTTCCGATGGAGAAAACCAGAGAAGCGGCCTTTCAACCCACTTTCGTAGTCGACGTGATCCAGTCGTGTCTTGTGGACACTCCCTCGCAATGCCGCTACGTTGCTTTAAGTTACGTCTGGGGAAAGGCTTCTGTATTCAGGCATCTCCTAGAGAACACACAAGATCTTCGAAAGACGAGCTCCTTACAGTCGCTACCTATTCCCGCCACGATCCGAGATGCCATAACCCTAGTACGCGCCATCGGAGAACGCTACCTATGGGTAGACTCCCTCTGTATCGTCCAGAAGATGCAGCAAGCAGAGATCATGCGGATGGGATCGATTTATTCGAGAGCTCTGTTTACGATAATTGCTGCAGCTGGGGATGATGCAAATAGTGGCCTTCCAGGTGTCGAACAGGGATCGCGTGAGCAGGTGCAGAAGATCTTGAAGCTTGCCGAGTGTGAGCTCCTGACGGTCATTGACACGCCAAGCGGAATCGAGGACACGGTATGGGCTGAACGGGGATGGACGTTCCAGGAGCGCGTGTTGTCCAACAGGGTACTGGTATTCTCGGAGAGTCAAGCTTACTGGAGCTGTCGTGCGGTATCGCACTCGGAAGAGCGAGCTCTCGAAGAGGTTCGGGACATCAGGCGGTATCGCTTCTCATTCCCTCAGCAACCCGCTGCTGGCTGGCTGTCCTGGGAACCCCTCCAACCAGTGGAGTACTGCAGCATCTACGACGATCTACTCTACGGTTATCGACAGCGTCGCTTGACCCATCAAACAGACATCCTGAACGCATTTAATGGCGTTTCCGAGATTCTTGGAGCATTTCAAGATGATACATTCCACTGGGGCCTCTCAGAATCGATTTTTTCATACGCGGTGACATGGTATTTCCTCGGTCCTACTTCACGGAACCATGTCGAAGTTCCTATCTTCGATACCAACGGTTCCAAACAAATGGTTCCAAACCCTTCCTGGAGCTGGGCGGCTTGGTCAGGAGAAAACCCGTCCCGTCCTCCTTCTCTCTGTCCCGGGTATAACGATGATGTGCGACCTGCGATTCATTTCGACATTGTGGATGAAAAACACCAGCTAGTCAGGATTAAAGATCAGCCAATGCAGGGCCACCCAGGAACTTGGGTTCCTGCATCATGGAAGGACGAACAGCATCATCAGCCCACGCAATATTCCGTTTCTCGAATCGGCCAGTTACACTTCTGGACCAGTCTTGCGAGCCTGAGGGTGGTTCGAGAGTGGCACGGCCTGACCAGTCAGAATAACGTGAGGGTAATGCGACAATGGCGCGCCCTAGGGGCGGGTGAGGATGTACCTTATGTACTTTTTCCTCCTCCCGATTTTCAACCAAACCCAACTCTATCCATGAGATCGTACATCAGGACTTCATCGTGGTGGCAGCTCGCGGTCCTGGGCTGTTGATCCTTTTAGCTGTTGAGTGGAGAGATGGTGTAGCATACCGAGTGGGAATAACAGATGTTCATGAAGCAACCTGGCTTCGGGTGGAGAACAGGGAGTGGCGGTTGATCACACTGGGATAATTCACGAAATCGATGGAGTACCGAGTCCACCCCATCTCACATCCCAAATGTATGAATTCCTCGCGTCGAATGGCACCAAGGCTTGGATCGGGTGTCACCTACGGTTCACATCCAGAGGCCTCGTGAGTAACTTGAACCCATCGATTGAGTAACAATCGATGAGATCAAAGTCCGACGGGACTCCCACGGGCTACTGTCCAGGAGCTGTCGCGATAACACGGTGAGTGATCCCCTTGGATCGATTTGCATACCTTGAACTACGCTCCAAGGTACTGCTATATCATGGATATTTTCATGAGCGGAGTGCCTTATTCGATGACAGAGGATGAAGTCAAAGTCGAGCTCGCGAAGCTATTGCACAAGGCGCCGTTTCCACGCGACCCTCTGCTTAATTTTGGGGTTAATCTTTTCAAGAAACATACTAAGCGTGGCAAGGTCGGGATTCTTACTCTTCCAAGCGAAAAGGCGGGACGCATGTTCCTGTACGCATACGGTGGTAGGGACGGAGTGAAGTTCAGACATCGCAAAGTAGAGTTTTCCTTGAATGACAGACCTTTGGACGAGGAGAGAGTTGCGATCCTCAACTCTAGGCCGTGGAGGGACCCCCAACAACTCAGGATGGAGAAGGAGCAGCGCATTCGAGAGGGAAAAGCTTATCCACTCAAATCGTATGCCTTTGGCCGTTTCGCCGACAGGTTGTTTTCATCCGAGTTTGTCGCCAAAGGATCGGCTGACATTACTTGCGATCTTGAGCGCCGTCTGGTGCGCTTTACACTTCGCGAACAAGGTCAACGCAGCCACTCCGAATCGGACGACCGTCTCGTCACACTCATGCTCAACTTGGCAATACAACCCTCGACATCCACCTCGATCGTCTCCTACCCGGTGAATGCAATCCACTCTATTGTCGAGAGCGGCGCAGCGGAGGAACCTGTCATTTTTATTCGAGCCAACATATTTCCATTCTTTTCCACCGAGACACACTCTGCTGGCAATGACCACATTGATACTCGGCGCTCGCGAGGGCTTATCCCTGACGTCCCGATGCCCCCGGGCTGCTTCAGTCTGGCATGTACGTTTGCCGACGAAGGCGACAAGGAAGCTTTCATCTACGCAGCTCGGTCCGGTTTCCACCTTCGTTACTTCCCGAGGCAGGCATTCACATCACAAAAATTGCAAAACTATGAGATTCCCAAGGATGGCGATCCCTTCCAATATCACGATTGAACGTGTACGATGTACGTATGTTAGATTTCGTTCACCCTTATTTCACCATCCCAATATCCGCTTTTTCCGACCCAGAAATCGACTATTCGAGCGAGCACTGTTGTTTTGATATCTCCCGAGTCACAAGCAGACGGACGACGTACCGGTGTGCAGAATGCTGAGCACAGGAGTGAAGAGATCCAATGTGTAAAATTGCATGTAGCCTGAAAGGTAGATTTGAACTGAAGCATGAAGCAAGTACAGTATTTTTAATGGAAGATGCACAGCGTCTGGCTTGAGTCGCGAATCGCGATCCAAGGTGAACGAGGTTCAAAAATTCCAAGACTTCCACGGCCAAGGACCAGCAACTTCGCTATTACTGGTTATTCTAGTTTGAAGTTGGGCTCGATAGAGGGTGAAGTACAAGTAAGCGCAGGATTAGCTACAAGATCAGCAGCAAGCGTGACGACATATCCGCAAACGAACCGATAAAACCGCTGTCATGTGCCAACCCATGAAAGGGCAGTCGAATTCGGCGAGTCCGGCTCTTCGACTCCTCTAGGCAGGATACGAGGAGAGTCACGTGGTGAGCGAGCTCCGAATACTCCTACACGTCGGGTGGTCAAATATATGGAGTGCACAAGAGCCGGAAATTATATCCCACGTTATGCGTCACACAGCCGCCCGATATGTGTGGTATATACGTTCGATAAATTGACATGGATATGGGCTGG
>JBBPQL010000571.1:0-21828 GCA_038092515.1 Boletus subparvulus | reverse complement strand
GTGGTCGTTTGTTTTGCGAGGATATGGAAGGCACACTCCCTCCACCGGTGGCGGTCTAAGTTGACATCTGGAACTGTCTCGAGACAACCCTGAGCTGTGCAAAAGGGAAATTTCATCGATGTCGTATCGGGAATTCGTCACCCTGTCGACCATTTCGCTGTCGATTTCGTTTTGACTTTCTAATGTTTTATATCACGACGGACTGCCATTTAGGCCGTACATAAAAGATAACAACAGAAACCGAACACCACTTTACTCGATAACGGATACAACTATCTCAAGAATTAATTATGCTATAAAACTCTCATTTTACCGGATGGATTGTCTTTAAAATTTATTCTTCGTCGAGCACACTGCAAAATGAGGATGTCAATTTAGTAACTCCACCCGAGTTCAACGGGATAATGAAACCAAGTATATGATCGAGTAGCTACTAAATCTGAGAGGACAGATTTGTGGTGTGTTGGGTCTCCGTAGAGGTTATAAGCTGAGCAGTTTCAAGTTGGACTATCCACTATGGGAAAGTTTGGTTGCGGACAAGCGTTGTGACCTTTTCAGCCTAAGTACTCTCACACGCTGATTTGGCAGAGGTCAGCCTGAGGTCAGGCAAGATAGAATGTCGATGTAGGGAGTACATAACTATGTGGTTATTGGGGGGACACCAGACAAAGATCCGATGTACGATGAACCTGGCAACCGCCGCGGCGTAACCGATCCACATGTTGACGGTTGACTAGCCGGGGCTAGACCGTTTGAAGGCAAATGGCTAGTTCTCAAATAGAGTTGAAGTTTTTGGGAAGTAAGACTCTGAATCGGAGTGACAAGTAACCGTTGGACCTGTGTGAGCATCCATGGTCGCTCTTGTCATAACCCGTGTCGGATCCTACTTGCCTTCGCTATCCAACAATCGGCTGAGATCCACATCTACTCACGCTTTCAAGTTGCACGACAGCTTCTGGGCTATCGCTCCGACAATTCTTGGGCCCGGTAGTGGCTACACACTTACCTTGCGACGCACGTGGAGTCACTTTTGTATCGCGATCTATGGTATCTATGCATTGGCTCCGAATGCAATAAAATCAACACAGGAATTTCGGAAGTAGAAATCCCCGACAGATGCAGAGAGCGGCGCTGGACGTCTAAGTGGAATGAAACGGACGAACTGCAACGATGCAACCAGCGTCTGCCAGACCGACGTACCCAGTGCCTATGCTTGAGCATACCTAGATGACGATGCCATCGAATACAACGCTTTCCTATCGCCACTCTCGTCGACCAAGGCACGTGGCAGCCCCTTATTGTTTTTAGCAACGCCGAGGGTGCTCTGAATTCGACCTGGAACGTGTATCAAGAACGACCCGTTTTCCGTGTCATGGGAGGTCCGTGAAAGCAAAACTCACGATCCTTCCTTCATCGAGGACCATCGGCGCATTCCAGGCAATCGCTGGTGGATACGTAGGCTATATGGCAGCCATGGAGGGGAATCGCGATTTTATCCGCATCTATGATGGTCAGTAGACGAAGCGCAACGGTGAGCTGGATCGCTTCGCCCAGTTCATTCTGGAGTGACGGTTGAATGGTGGCATCCGTTCTGTAATCTAACACACCAACAGTCTTGGTCTCGAAATACATGTAAGCATGCCGAGTCCATGGCGTAACAAGCTCACCGATCGCCGACGTGCTGAGCATCACACCGGTCACCAGTCTATCGTAAATGAGTCATTTACAGAGAAGTGACGAACTTACCATCATCGAGGATAAATAGTTTGCTTCTGCAAACCGTCGCTCGGGCGAGGGCCAAAATCTGCCTTTGTCCAATGGAGGTTACTCCGCCACCTGAGATCAGACTGTCGAGTGCGAGCCGGCTTTTTTCCAAGTCTTCCTGCACAACAAACAATCCGTCAGAATGCGTATTCCATTGCCTACCTCCCCAGGACGTCGAGCAGAAACGCAGCTGAAAACGAATGCTGATTTGATCTGGTGTGTGTGGATCACGGGCCACGGCCTACTCGCGGACGCGAAACACGCAGGGAAATAGGTAGATTTGGTGATTGATTTCATCGCCGATTCTGTATAAAGGTGAACCATGCGGAAAGATACATACAGACGAGGCAATGCCTTGACTCATGCTCTTAGGCGCACATTTGCGGACTGGTTACTGCAAGAGTATGAGGGAGAGGAGAAAGTACAGAAAGCGGGAAAGGCGAAACACAAGGAGACAGCAAGGTGCTTATTGAAGAAGCGTTCACCACACTGCGTTATTCTCGCTGGCCCAGATGTTGGTGACCCCTTGTTCGACGAACGGGATGGGTTTTGTATCGAAAACGTCACTAGCGATTTAAGCTCGTCACGTGAGACCTCAGCGACAGGTCGGAGCTGGGTTGAAGAAGACCACCACCAAGCACAACAACTATGTCTACGACTTGTCTTCACACATGGCTTTCCGAACGAGGTTTGTACGTCCCCGAATGCGTTCCGTTTATGCATTTTGAACGGGTTGAATTGTAGTCACTGCGTGTCCATGGACGTTCGGTCTAGTTTTGTCTGTTGGGGCATTCACGGTGGCGCGTTTCTTGCTCAAGACATGGCTTGTCCTCGCCCAAACCTTTGTTTTACGGGGTAAAAGCGTGCGTCTGTGTGCTGGACATGCTAAAACAAAGCTAACGCGTTCTTTCTTCCTAGCTCAAAAGGTTTGGCGCATCCAACGGCGCTTGGGCAGGTGCGTCATGTTCTAAAGCAACCCTCACCTATTCGAACTCAACGTCATCCTAGTTGTCACTGGTGCATCCGACGGTATTGGGAAGGAATTTGCACTCCAGTTGGCCGACGCTGGTTTCAGTATCTTGCTCGTCGCTCGCAATGAGGCGGCGTTAACTTCTGTTGCGGCTGAAATTGGTCCGTCCATTTTCTAAACGCTCATACATGGTTCATATCCCGCTTGTAGCGAGCAAGACGGCAGGCAAAGTAGAGACCCGAATTCACTTGATTGATTTCGCCAAAGACGATCTGGCGGCACTCGATGCCCTCAAAGCGGTCGTCGATGGCTTGGCCGTTGGTGTTCTCGGTGAATGATCTTCCTTTTCCCCTGACCTCGCTCCTCAGACTGAAGTGTGACGTTGACAACAGTGAACAACGTTGGCAAATCGCACACGATGCCGACATACTTCGCTGAGACAATGGAACAAGAGAACGAAGACATTGTGACGATAAATGTCGCCGGCACCGTGCGTGTTACGCATGCCGTGCTTCCTGGCATGATCCAGCGGTCAGTCTCCCCCACTTTGCATATCCAATGACTGACAGGGAAGTTGATTGTAGAAAACGCGGGTTGATTCTGAACGTGGGGTCTTTCGCTGGACAGGTCGCTTCCCCTATGCTTGCGACCTACTCGGGTACTAAAGCGTTCGTATCGACCTTCACGAGTGCGCTCGCAGAGGAAGTTCGCGCGCATAATATCGTCGTCCAGAACCTGAACACGTACTTTGTCGTATGTGTCTCCTCTCCGCCATACCCTACCTGCTTCGTACTCATATTATCTCAGGTGTCAAAAATGTCGAAAATCAACAGATCGTCGATGTTGGTACCCACACCCACAGTCTACGTTCGCTCCGCGTTGAGTAAGATCGGCCTGTCGTGTGGAGCGGCCTTGACCGACCGACCTGGTACCATCACCCCGTTCTGGAGCCATGCTTTGGTTGACTATGTCATACACGCTATTGGATGGAAAGGCTTGTTCATCTCTCATACACACACGATATTGAAAGATCAACGTCGTCGGGCTTTGAGGAAGTTGGAGCGGGAGGCGAAGAATCAGTAGCAGTCAGCGATCCGAATCCGGGGATATCTTGTGTTCCGTCGCCAAGCGCGTAAGAGCGATCCAGTTACCAATGCCATTTGATCTTGTTGTCGTCCGCTTCGCTGTCGTGATTGAGTGCGGGCGTTCCAGCGCCTGAGTCAGTTCCGATTGGAAAGCCCCGTCTCCCAAAGGTCAGATCAGGATTGGGTCGTGCAAATGATCTTGATCGATTACGGAAAACAGAATAATCTACCCACAATGTGGTCGATGGGTAGTCTAGAGTCATTAGATCTGTCTATATATTCTTGAGAACAACTGTAGCATTAGAAGCTATGATGGGTTTGTCCAATTGGTTAGGATTTGAGTGGCTTATCTTGGAGGACGACGGTTCACTGTTCAGCAAACCAGTTAATGACGTTACGGCTTGAAATTCTTAAAGTGGATACAAAAAAAAGGTAACTAAGGGTCCTATGAAAGAGTTTTTTCTCTCAGAATGCCATTGGCTGGCAGGACCGCCCAGTGCTTACAAATTTACACACAGCGATTTCCTGCCAAGGCCCCGATCCTGTGAGAATCAGCCTTGTACAACTCAATGGACACAAGTTGACAACAAGGTTTAGACCCTGTTTCTCCTGAGCTCATCCTCCGGCAAACTTCAAGTTGCTTTCAGCACCGCATGTCTAATACTACCGACACTAGGACGGATGGGACAGATTCAAATGCGTAGCCTCTAAATCCGAGTCGGACAGACTCTCGGGACACTGCGCAATTTGAAGGCTGAATATATTGGCGCCACTCATAAGGAACAATGTTCGAGGGACGGCGACGGAGGTCAGAACGTACTTGGTATGTATATGGGCATCGCTCTTTGGCATCGGGCACTCGGTGTCCTCCGTGAATATATATCTGCAATGTCAATTCGTCGAGTAGGATCAGGTTATTCTCCCCACCCCATCCCCCACTCGAAGTTGTCGTTCAGTCGTCCAGCTCTCCTTCACCATTGCCTATCCAGGACTCAGGATGGGCTTGTATGACGCAGGCATCGGTGCGTGCAACGAGGTCCAGGTGCCGATGTATGTAATGGCTGTATTGATGGTATCGAATAATAGGCACGCTCCTAGTGGGCATATTCTGTGAGTGTCGGGAGTTTGTATCATCGACGTCGGTGCTTCGACTTACCTGTTGCGAACCAAGTCAATACATTCTTATATGGCCTTGTCACGTACCAGTTCGCGGCGTACTACCGGACGAGTAAGTGAGCCCGGCGAAAGTGGATCCACCGTGACTCATGCCCTGCTCCAGAATTCGACGATCAACCAGCGGTAAAGTCGGTCGGTCACCGATCGACGAGCGCACAGTTTTGACGAGCGATTTTAGGTATATGGTACTTTTCCTATTCATCTTGGACACGTTCCACAGTGGCTCGTGAGTACCATTGATTTGACGTTTGGAAAATCACTCAATTGTGTCCGCAGAGCCATATATTTAGCATGGTATTATACGTATGTAGCCTTCTGAAACATCGCATCTACTCGCGTTGAGTACATTCCAGTGTGACGAATTATGATAATCCAGCAGCTCTCGCAGGTAAGTAGTCATCCCGTCTTTCAATCTGCTCCTAATGGCCTTAAAAGTTGCCGTATGGCCATACATATTTACCCCTGTCGGTACTGCACTCGCTGCCTTGGTGACGCAGATCTTTCTGGGGTTTAGGCAGGTGTACAGATATACCACCGCGATCCCAAACTGAATCACGGCGTGTCATAGGATTTGGCGTTTTACCAATAGCAATATCCTATATGGCTTGGTCATCCTACTGGCGATTCCTTCATTTATTATGGGTATGGCTTGCAGCATTGAAGTTTATTTCGCTACATCGTATGTTTTACGATTGAGATACTATATGAAACTAATCATAATTGTTTAGTATGTCTACGCGGTACCTTGTCACGCCCTTCGCGATCGCCTTGTCGTCCCTGCAGGTCATCGTGGACACGTTCATCACCAGTACGCTCCTTTATTCCAATTTATATAACATGACGCTATTCATTTGATATTACCAGTTACTTTGATCATTGTATTCTCTCGCTCGCGAACTGGTTTCCGCAACACGGATACAGTTCTGAACCGACTTATTCGCGGTGCCATCCAGGCGGGTCTCTTCGCCGTCATCTTCTCCTTGGGGGATTTAGTCACCTTTCTCTTCCTCCCGACCACGAATCTGACCAGCATGTTTACCATTCCCCTTGGTCGTATCTACACCAATGTGAGCGTCGTCAACATAACCTTGGTGTGCCGTTCACTGAATTGTTCTTTTTTTTGGAAGACCCTCATGGATAGCCTTCTGACTCGCGAGTTGCTCAAGGCGAGGATGTTCGACCCGTCTGAGGCGAGCGGGGTGAGCTTTCCTGTGACTGTCACAAGGTCCTCGCTCATCTCTATCGCAGCCCAAAGCTGCAATAGCCTGGGCAACCCCAGATTCGTCGCAAGCCATTTCGGCAGTCTAGCTGACCGACATCCAACTTAAAACACACAGGACTCTTGAGATGTGTGGTCGTTCGTCTTGTGAGGATGCGGAAGGCACACTGCCTCCATCAGCCTGAGTTTTCATCTCGCGAAAACCCTGGACCGTGCAAAGTGAAGTTTTGCCGAATATTGAGTCGGGGATTCGTCACTCTCGACCGTTTCGCTGTCGCTTTCGTTTTGACTATCTAGTGTTTTTGTATCATGACGGACTGCCGTTTAGGCCGTACATAAAAGATAACAACAGAAATCGAATACCACTTCATTCGATAAAGTAGTATAAGTTAGTACATGCCAGTGTCTACCTGTATTATTAAGAGTGACCCATCAGAATTTACAAACAACGAGCTTGCTAATTTAGGATTCGAGTGGCTTACTACGAGTTTCAGGGAGTCGCCGGTAGTACTTCTCATCTCCATTCGAGCAAGTACAACAATTCTAACTACCCATAGCAAAAAGGTTTTGCTGCCAAGGTGATCCTGTGGGAATCTTTGTACAACTCAATCAATGGGCTCGACACTGTTTCTCGTGAGCACTGAGCTCACCATTTCAGCACGGGCCACACCACACTGATCTGTTAAAAAAAAACAAAGGTTGACTTAGTCTACTAGTGCCACTCCTAGTAGGAACAACTTGAATGTTCACTCGCGGTCTCCAAGGGTACCGTCCGACTCCAAAAGTAGGTCTGCAACAATCAAATTGCCTGGTGACTTTCCAGTGCATAGCTGACGAAAAAGGAATGTTATTTTTAATGAGAACGAATTGTCCGCGTTTCTCGTTTACTGCGGCAAGACCCCAAGGGATGTGGAGGTCAGAACGCACCTCGTACCTACATGGACCTATGTTTGGCGGAACTTGGAGTCCTCCGTGAGTATATCTGTAATGTCCATGTGTCAAGTAGGATCAGGTCCCCACCCCATCTCCCGCTCGAAGTCGTTGTTCTGCTGTCCATCCCTCTGTGACTTTAGCATCCAGGACCAAGGATGGCCTTGTATAACACAATTATCGGTGTGTGCAACGAGGTGTTGATGGATACAATGGGTTTATTGACAGTATCGAATGATAGGTACTCTCCTAATGGGCATATTTTGTGAGTATCGGGAGTTTGTATCATCGATGTTGGCGCTCCGACTGACCCGCTGCGAACCGAGTCAATACATTCTTATATGGCCTTGTCACGTACCAGTTTGCGGCGTACTACCGGACGAGTAAGTTGGTTCGGAGGAAGTGGATCCACCATGACTCATACCCTGCTCCAGAATTCAATGATCGGCCAGCGGTCAAGTCCGTTGCTCACCGATCGACGAGCGTATAGTTTTGACGAGCTATTTTAGATATATGGTACTTTTCCTATTCATCTTGGACACGTTCCACAGTGGCTCGTGAGTACCATTGATTTGACGTTTGGGAAATCACTCAATTGTGTCCACAGAGCCATATATTTGGCATGGTATTACACGTACGTAGCCTTATGAACCATCACATCTACTTGTGTTGAGTGCATTCAAGTGTGACAAATTATGATAATCCAGCAGCTCTCGCAGGTATGTAAGTATGCCGCCTTTCAATCCGTTCCTAATGACCTTCGAAGTTGCCGTATGGCCATACATATTTACCCCTGCCGGTACTGCACTTGCTGCCCTGGTGACACAAATCTATCTGGGGTTCAGGCAGGTGTACAGACATACCACCATGATCCCAAGCTGAATCACGGTGTGTCGTAGGATTTGGCGTTTTACCAAAAGCAATGTTCTATATGGCGTGGTCATCCTACTGGCAATTCCTTCATTTATTATGGGTATAGTTTGCAGCGTTGAGGCTTATAACATTAAATCGTATGTTTTACGATTGAGATACTGTATCATACTCATCATAATCGTCTAGTTTATCTGAGCTGTCCCAGATCACGCCCTTCGCGATTGCCTGGTTGTCCATGCAGGTCATCGCGGACACGTTCATAACCAGTACGCTCGTTTATTCTGATCTTCGTGACATGATGGTACTCATTTGATATCCCCAGTCACTTTGGCCATCGCATTCTCCCGCTCGCGAACTGGTTTCCGCAAGACAGATACAGTTCTGAACCGACTTTCTCGCGGTGCCATCCAGGCAGGTCTCTTCGCCGGCATCTTCTCCTTGGGTGATTTGATCACCTTCGTGTTTCTCCCGAACACAAATCTGAGTAGCATGTTCACCATTCCCCTTGGTCGTATCTACACGAATGTGAGCGTCATCAACGTAACCAATGTGTGCCATTCACTGACTTGATTTTTTGTTGTTGTTCTTTTTGGAAGACCCTCATGGATAGCCTTCTGACCCGTGAGCTGCTCAAGGCGAACATGTTTGACAAGCGTGAGGTGAGCGGGGCGCGTTGCCCGGTGTCTGTCCCAAGATCGTCGCTCGTCTCTATCCCAGCCCAGAGCTGTTCAATAAGCTGGGCACCCACGGCTCCGTCGCGAGCCATTTTGGCAATCCAGCCGACCGACATCCAACTTATTACGCAAAGGGCCGTTCAGGAGATGTGTGATCGCTCGTCTTGCGAGGGTGCGGAAGGCACACTCCCTCCACCAGTGGCTGTCTGAGGTAACATCTGGAATGTCTCGCAAAAACCCTGGGCGGTACAAAAGGGAAATTTCATCGAATGTCGTGTCGGGCATTCGTCACTCTTTCGACTCCGTTGTCGCTTTCGTTTGACTTTTTCTACTGTTTTCGTATTAGCTTTATATCACGACGGACTGTCATTTAGCCTTTGCGTTGGTAATATCTTACCATTCAAGTTAAGCGGCAGTAAAGTGTATTGTAGACTGTAGTCATCACTGTCAACTTACTATCCTCGTGATTGTGTTGTAAAAACTGAAGACCAACACAAGTAAAAATTACATGGAATTGTGAGGAACTGAATGCACTGAAGTTGCGACTTGTGTGTCCCCCACTAAACCTTCCTGGATATGTTGACCATGCAGAGCATGGATAAAAGAAACAGAAGCAGATTCTATACCACTTCACTTGATAACGGGTATTCCAACCCTTGGCAGGGTCTGAGACACCCAGCCTGAGTTCGAAAAAAGTGCTGCTTGAGGTAGGTATTCCTGGACCCGGATCCGAGGGGCCAGGCCAGAAATGTGTACACCCTCCAAACCTCTGGTTCAGGGCTGCCCGGAAGGAAATGGTATACTTTTGTTTGTAAGTAAATACTTTTTTCCGACTACTAATCAGTCAGGTCAGGGTGTGCATGATTCAAGGCTCGGGCTCGGGCTGCTCGAAAAATGAAATTCGTGCTGTAACACACTTTTTGGGATCACTTAGAAGGCCGGCCGCATTTGCCAATGAGATGCGGCTCGCTTTAATTAGTCGCGAAAGAGTTGTTGGACTGCGGTTCACTTCAGCTGCTTTAGATGGTAAACGGTTTGTATCACTTGGTCATGCAGCATGATACACCAACCCTAATCCACTCTGGTCACCCACACTTCCGCATCACTCGCTGCCACCTATTAGGCATTCCAACGCTCACGGATACCCGTTGCCCCTTCATATCTGCAAAGACTCATTAGTAACGTTATTGTTTGGTTACTCCCGGAGAGTCTGTTCAAGCCAGAAAATTTCTAAACTCTATCATTTAATCATTCAATGGGATGGGTCATGGAAACAAAAATTCTTTTCGTTCCACCGAGTTCTCTGATCCAGAGATTTATCTGTTTGTTAAATTTTTGAGCAACTTCAAGCGACGGCGGACTCAGGGTCCTGATGAGTATATCTTTCCCTTAAATCAAGTAGACTGCTCCAGCTGAAGTTCTATTTCAATCGTGCAGCCGCAACCCAGAATTTGGGATGGGCTTTTATGATACAACCCTTGGTGCGTGCAACGAGGTGTGCGATTTATGGAATAGGTTTCATTGATGGGATCGAATGATAGGGACGCTCCTAGTAGGCATATTCTGTGGGTGATTTGTATCACGTCGCATTGTGGCCTCCGACTGACTCATCGCGAACCAAGTCAATACATTCCTGTATGGCCTTGTCATGTACCAGTTCGCGGCGTACTACCGGACGAGTAAGTAGATTCAACAAAGATCAATCCACCCCAACTCATATCCTGTTCCAGAATTCAATGATCGGCCTGCAGTAAAGTCAGTCGGTCACCAATTCATGAGTGTACAGCCCTGCTCAATGATTTTAGGTATATGGTGTCTTCCTGTTCATCTTGGATACGTTCCACAGTGCCTCGTGAGTACTATCCGTTACCTTGTGCTTGTGACGTGAGTCGATCGTTTCCGTAGGGTGATATATATGGCATGGTATTATACGTTCGTAGCCTTATCAATCTTCGTTTCTACTCATGCTCACTGCGTTCCAGTGTGGCGAACTATGATAATCCAGCAGCTCTTTCAGGTGTGTAATCGTGTAATCGACCTATCATTTCAGTTTGATCCCAACAGTCATTTGAGCAAAGTGGGTGAATGGCCATACGGATTTACTCCTATTGCTACTACGCTCGCTGCACTGGTGACGCAGTTATTTCTGGGGTTTAGGTAAGCTATCTGTTTACCAACTCGATCTCAAATTGAACCTGTGTACCGTAGGATTTGGCGTTTGACGGGTAGCAAGATTCTATATGGCGTAGTCACCCTGCTGGCGATCCCTTCGTTTATTCTGGGTATGATTTGCACTATCGAGGCTTCGATCATTAAAGTGTATGTCTTAGGGCTGCTATAGCACGTTAAACTGATCACAACCGTTCAGTTTCTCTGAAATGCCTCGTATTACTCCCTTCGCGATTGCGTGGTTGTCCTTGCAGGTCGTCGTAGACACATTCATCACCAGTAAGCTCATGTATTTCAATCTACACACCCAGAAGGCACTCATTTACAATCGCCAGTTACTCTGATCATTATCTTCTCCCGTTTGCGAACTGGTTTCCGCAAGACGGATACAATTCTGAACCGACTCATTCGCGGTGCCATCCAGACAGGTCTCTTCGCCGGGATCTTCTCAATGGGTGACCTGATCACTTTTGTCGTTCTTCCGAACACGGAACTCTATGGTATGTTCGCCATTCCCATTGGTCGTATTTACACGAATGTGAGTATTGTCAACATAAAGAAACGGTTTACCATCCACTGACTTTGATTCATTTTGGAAGACCCTTTTGGACACCCTCCTTACACGTGACTCGCTCAAGTCAGAGATGGACGGCACGGACCAAGTGAGTGAAGCGGCGAGTCGTTTCGGTACCATCATACGGTAGTTGCTGATCTCCAACCCTTGCACAGCTGTGCTAAGTAACCTGGAGACTAGCTGATCCGTCGCGAAGCACTTCGACTGCCTATTGAACAACGGAATGGTTGATCGTGTAAAGAATTCCCGACACGACATTTCCCTTCTATACGGTCCAAGGTCTGCAAAACACAGCGTTCAAACGTCATCGATCATCTCAGACGGGACGACTTTGCCTTCGGCACCCTCACAAGATGAACGCTTGCACGTCTCCTGGATGGTCTTTTGTACCTTAAGTTGGTTGCTGGCGCTTTCGTCCCAACTTTCTAAACATTCATTCCATGTGTCACGAGGCACTTATAATGAGCATACGCATTGCTGACACTAAGCTTCCGACCGAACAGAGGGAAGCAAACCACATGCGTGTGCAGCGTGTGCAGCCGGGTACGGTGCGCCTCGTCGCGGGCCGGAACTGGTAGGTAACTGAGAAGGAGCGAAACGGCCCTCCGGAACGGTCTTCCGCCTCGCGTACGCTCGACGTTTGGGTGATATTGACCAAAAAATATTCAGACTTTAAGGGGTGAATGATAGACCGTTGAAATGGCATTCGAGTCAGTGGGTGCCCAGTACACTGAATCCATCTGTGCACGGATTGGAGATGAGTGACGACGGTAGGTAAGTAACTCACCACTACGCTCACGTTTTCCGCGCTGTCCGCCACTGCCTTGAGCAACTCACGACTAAGGAGGGTATCCAAGAGGGTCTTCCAACAAGAAAGTAAGAAAAATTAAGTTAGTGGACGGCACATTCCATTGCGCTGAGGACACTCACATTCGTGTAGATACGACCAATGGGGATGGCGAACATGCCGTAGAAATTCGTCTCCGGGAGAACGACGAAAGTGATCAAATTACCCAAAGCGAAGATGCTGGCGAAGAGGCCTGTCTGGATGGCACCACGAATAAATCGGTTCAGAATTGTATCCGTCTTGCGAACACCAGTTCGCGAACGGGAAAAGACGATGACCAGCGTAACTGGTGATTGTATATGAGTACCTTCGTGGAATGCATATTGAAATACATGAGCGTACCGGTGATAAAAGCGTCTACGATGACCTCTGTGGACAACCATCCAATCACGAAGGGGGTAATAGAGGGTAGTTCAGCCAAACTAAACGGTTGCGATTAGTTTGATGCGCTATAGCAGCTGGAAGACGTACGTACTCTTTAAGGGCCCAACCCTTGATACTGCAAATCACACCCAGAAGAAACGAAGGGATCGCCAGCAGGATGACCACACCATATAGCATCTTGCTACTCGTCAAACGCCATATCCTACGGGATACAGATTCAGTTTGAAATTGAATTGGTAAACAGATATCTTACCTAAACCCTAGATATAGCTGCGTCACCAGTGCAGCAAGTGCAGTAGCAATAGGAGTAAACACGTATGGCCATTCACCCACTTTGAGGACCGTTAGAGTCAAACTGAAATGACAGGCCGATACCACGATTACACACCTGCAAGAGCTGCTGGATTATCATAGTTCGCCACACTAGAGCGCAGTGAGCATGAGTAGAAACGAAGGTTGATAAGTCTACGAACGTATAAAACCATACCATATATATGGCGCTACGGAAATGATCGGCCCAGGTCACAAGCAAAAGATAACGGATAGTACTCACGAGGCACTGTGGAACGTATCCAAAATGAACAGGAAAAATACCATATACCTAACAGCACTCGTCAAAACTGTACACTCGCGGATCGGTCACGGACCGACTTTGTCGTTGGTCCATCATTGAATTCTGGAACAGAATACTAGTCAGCGCGGATTGATCTTTGTTGAGTGTACTTACTCGTCCGGTAGTACGCCGCGAACTGGTACGTGACAAGGCCATACAAGAATGTATTGACTTGGTTCGCAATGACTCAGTCGGAGGCCCCAACGCGACGTGACACAAATCGCGGACACTCACAGAATATGCCCACTAGGAGCGTACCTAGTATCATTCGATTCCGTCAATGAAACTTGCTCCACAAATCGGGCAACTCGCTGCGCGCACCAATGGTTGTATCATACAAGCCCATTCTGAATTCCGGGTTGCAGCAGCACGATTGAAAAACACTTCAGCGGGAGAAGTCCTGCTCCTACCTGATTCCAGGGAAAGATATATTCATGATGACCCTAAGTCCGTCGTCGCGCGAAGTGTTACTAGACTGAGATAAATCGGGAGCCGATCAGCGGACTCGGCAGAACGAAAAACGCGCAAGGTTTGTTCAGGAACATGTCTTTCCATGATGGCGCAACGGCGTGTCAACCTGCGAACGTCGGAATGCTCAGGTGGAAGGGGGGGTGACCAAAGTGGAAGTGTTATATCTCAAGTTTAAGCAACATCCGAGTTTACGGACGTCGCTCCTACATACGGGCCTTACGGACATTGTCTAGTATGCGGACGACAATACATACTGAGGTGATGGTCCCCCAGTGGGCGGGGGTGCCGTGCCAAGGAATTCGGTAAAGCGTTCGTTGGACTCAGGGAACGACTACGGCAACTTGAAAGCGAAAACTGGTTCCAAATGCGATGATCGCGGCTGCGATGCACATGTCCCTGTACGCCAATATACTTGTTTTCTTATTCTTGCGAACATGCAGTATATCACACCTTTTTGTGTTCGCATAGGATTTACAATCGAGATGAGCATCTCGGGGCCAATTGGCGTTTATTTTCAAAACTCGCGTGTCCGTTTTTTCTGTCCGCTTCCGCTGGGTGCGCGTGTTGGACGTGGATTCAGACGACTCGGTGCCACATGCGAGCTGGACCTTGGCGGCCTTATCCACTGTCTGGCGTCGCACCTTTTCGGGTACCTTGTCCCAGTACTGTTCCTCCTTTGTACCTCGGACCCTCTCCATCGCGTCCAGCCCATGCGCCTGTGTCTGGGGCACGGGGCACGCGTCAAAGTAGTCTATCGACCCTGTCGCGTGGTCCGGCGACGCGAGACGAAGGTGGTACTAGCATAGGGTCAGCTTTCAGTCTTGCGAAGAGAGAGAGAGAGAGAGAGAGAGAGAGAGAGAAGTAGGGGGGTCGAACACGCACCGTGTCCGTGCCCTTGCTAAAGTCGACGTAATCGAGACCGGCAGTCGTGGGTGTGTGCGCGCGTCCGTGTCCTTGCCCACTTCCGCCTTGGTCTTGGAACGCTTGGGCAAAGAGCGATTTAAGCGTGGTGTTGTTCGTGCCTGGGTGGACGGTGCGCACGAAGACGAGGCAGCCGACGAGGAGGGCGTGGTCTGCATCTGCGTCTACGTTTGGGTTTGGGCTTGGGGGTCGGTGTGAGGGCGGGCGGTGTGTTCGCTGCGCTCGTGGTTGGGCGGCCCTTGATCCGGGCGATGTATTTACGTCTCTGCGCGCACCACGAGGGAATGTTTATATATAGACGAGGTACTCCTGCACTCGACGGTGCGGGTGTTGCGGTGGTATGCATTCCTGGTGGCATCGGATCAGATATACGGGGATTTGGGGGGGAAACGGATCGTCATGTCGTCCCATCGGACGCGTGTCCACCCACGTGACGGGAGATCGCGCAGCGTCAGCCAGTCTCTCCGGTGCACTTCGTACCTACTTACGTCTTTCTGCCGGGAGGTTTTTCCGGTGTCGTACGAGGACTGTGCGGAGGGGGCGGAAGAGGGGAGATGGATACGCACCTGGGCTTCGACCACCTCGGTTTCGGATGGTTGCTGGCTGGTGTCTGGGGGGAATGAGCAGCGAAACGGGGATCGGCGGAGGAGCTAGTTGATGGGTAAGGCCGTGGGAGCATGCAGCGATGTTGTAGTCGGGGAGGGGGGGGCGAGCGAATTGAGGGACACGATGTCCTGGTGCCGTTTTGGGTGATTTTTTCCCCTTGGGATCTTGGTCGGAGTCGGCGGTGGGGTCGGGTGGGAATGGAGGGGGTCTGGAGATGCCTTGCCATTCTTTGGTGTACTTGGAGACGGCAAACAGGGTTGTCACATCAGCCAAGGCGTCGGTGAGAAAACAATGACATTCAGCTGCATCGCAGCGGTGCAGTTGAATCGTTGGAGCTAATAAGTAGACTTCGGGGGCTCGAGAGGCGTTACAGTTGTCCGCAGTAGAGTGCAGTTTGGTAATACTCGGAGTTTGAATACGAGACACTTCTCTAACTGCATTTCAAATGTTTCACATACTCCCTTCCTGCTAGGCTTGTTCAAGTTGCTGTCGCTGCTCCTAGTAGCGCGGACGCATTTCATGCCAAGTGCACAATTATCGGACCGCCGTTAGAGTTACAGTACTTGCCGGGTAATTTCAAAAAACAAATGCTGCATGTGAACGCTGCTCATTTTTCAATATAACGTTATCGGTCGGGTGACTCCTTCTGTCCCGACGAAAAGGAGCTACAGTATGTTCCTCGTGAGAACCATAGTTTGTTGCGGGTCATATGGACCCCATTTTTAGTGGGGACTCGGAGTCCTCCGTGAATATATCTGTCCATCCCCCGCTTGAAGGTCTTGTTCGGCTCAAGTTGTCCATCTCTCCTTGACTTTAGCATCCAGGACTCATTGACAGGATGGGCCTGTATGACAAAACTATCGGTGTGTGCAATGACGTGCCCTATATATGGAATGTCTTCATTGACAGTATTGAATGATAGGTACTATCTTGGTGGGCATATTCTGTGAGTGTCGGGTGTCTGTATTATAGACGTCGGCGTTCCGACTGACCCGCTGCGAACCGAGTCAATACATTCTTATATGGCCTTGTCACGTACCAGTTCGCGGCGTACTACCGGACGAGTAAGTTGGCTCGGAAAAAGTGGATCCACCATGACTCATACCCTGCTCCAGAATTCAATGATCGGCCAGCGGTAAAGTTGGTCGGTCACCGATCGACGAGCGTACAGTTTTGACGAGCGATCTTAGGTATATGGTACTTTTCCTATTCGTTTTGGATACGTTCCAAAGTGTCTCGTGAGTACCATTAATTTGACGCTTGGAAAATAACTCAATTGTTTCCGCAGAGCAATATATTTGGCATGGTATTATACGTACGTAGCCTTACGAACCATCGCATCTACTCGTGTTAAGTGCATTCAAGTGTGACAAATTATGACAATCCAGCAGCTCTTGCAGGTATGTAAGTATGCCGCCTTTCAATCTGTTCCTAATGGCCTTCGAAGTCGCCGTATGGCCATTCATATTTATCCCTATCGGTATTGCGCTTTCTGCCTTGGTGACAGAGGTGTATCTAGGGTTCAGGCAGGTATACACGATATACCAACGCAATGCCAGACTGAATCGCAGCGTCCCGTAGGATTTGGTGTTTGACCAGTAGCAAGATCCTATATGGCATGGCCATCACACTGGCGATCATTTCGTTTATTCTGGGTATGATTACCGGCATTGAGAGTTGGACCATAAAATCGTACGTCTCACGGCTGCGGTACTGCATCAGACTGGTTCCAATCATTTAGTGTGTCTGAGTTGCCCCGTATTACTTCCCTCCTCATCGTCTGGTTGTCTGCGCAAGTCGTGGTGGACACCTTCATTACCAGTATGCTCGTTTATTCCAACCTACAATGCAGAGGTGCTGATTCACAATCCCCAGTTACGTTGGTGATCGTCTTCTCCCGTTCGCGAACTGGTTTCCGCAAGACGGATACAATTCTGAACCGACTTATTCGCGGTGCCATCCAAACGGGTCTCCTTGCCGTCATATTCTGCGTGGGTGATTTGATCACTTTTGTCGTTTTCCCGAACACGACCATCTACGTCACGTTCGCCATACCAGTTGGCCGTATCTACTCGAATGTGAGTGTCATCAACGTAATGAAAGTGTGCCGTCCACTCATATGATTTTTGTTTTCTTTCTTCGAAGACCCTCTTGGACACCCTCCTTACGCGTGAGTCGCTCAAGGCAGAGATGGACGGCACGGATCATGCGAGCAGAGCGGTGAGTTGCTCGACCGCCACACAATGGTTGCTCATCGACATCTCCGATCCATGTGCAGCTTGGCTCATTAGGCTGGGCAGCCACTGATTCATCACAGACCACTTCGAGTGCCCCGACGACCAGCATGCAACTTAAAGTATAGAAAACCATTCAGAAGACGTGCGATCACTCGTTTTCTTAGTGTGCGGAAGATAAGTTGTCCCACTAGAGGTCTGAGGTGACCACCGGAACCAAAATGTCCCGCGAAGACCTTGGGCCATACCAAAAGAGGTCTCGTTGGATCTCGTGTCAGGCATTCATCACACTATCACACTATCGATCGTTTCACTGTTGCTTTCATTTTCGCTTTCTAGTATTTCATACCAAGTTAATGTCGCACCTAGATTAGCTTCGCTCCAGTGATATCTTTCGATAGAGTAGCATTTGTGCTACACTACGGTCAGCTGTACATATCACTATCACTAGGTTATAATAAGTACATACTTTGATGTACATTGTTTCACCAGGTTTTGACGGCAGAGCCTATTAGGAATCACTAGCATCGTCAATACTGTTTTTCTCCCCGGAAATGCTCCCCGGGTTCTTCTACTACTGTGTTACTTACTTACTACTACAGTTGTTGAGATCATGATGTGCGAAACCAAAAATTATATCCTATGAACAGATAAAGAATCCGACCTGCAGCCTGAGACGCATACCACGATCACGTTCCACTCCCCGGGGAGTCCCTCATAACACATACGCAGGCCAGAACAGAGGTGTATATATGTGTTATGGAGCGGATGTGGCCAGTTATCGGACCGAGTGGAGCGAGGGGCTGGTCACCGAGGCAGAGCGAGAGGCAGAGTCAGCCTGAGGGTGTGAGCCGGGAGATGCTCGTGCGCGCACTGCCAGTGGCGTTGAGCAGGGTCTCGGCCAATAGTTCGAGAGGGGCGTCAGCCCACATTTCTATGTACCACTGGCAGGTCCAGACCTCATCCTGGCTGGTCCGCTGGGTCAGGTGCACGCGTCAACTGTAGTGCCGCGATTCGCGCGGACTCCAGCTTTTTGTAAGTACTTAAATAAAGTAATCAATCAGGCTTGAAGGGCGTGCCTCGCCTGGCTCGAGCTCGGGCTTCCCTAATAGGTAAATATTCGTGCTGTAACGGGATCGCTTGCCCATCAGCCTCGCCTAGTAGTCACGAACTGGAAAGAGTTGTTGGACTGCGGTTCATTTCAGCTGCTCCATGGATCCAGAGATAGGCTACTCTCACTTGAAATGCCCTTCTAGGGTGGCCTATGGTAAACAGTTTGTATCACTCATGCAGCACGATACCCCAAATCTGATCTGTCCGCTCTGGTCAGCCTCGATACTTCCGCATCACTTGCCGCCACCTATTAGGCATTCCACGCTTGCGGACACCTTGCCCCTTCACATCTACAACGACACGTTGGTAACGTTATCGCTTGGTTCTTTGTTCAAGTTCAAGATGAGTCTGAACTCTATCATTCAATCATTCGATGGGATGGATCACGGAAACAAAAATTCGACGACTTTTCCTGTGCAAACTTTGCGTCTTTTCCGTTCCGCCGAGTTCCCTGATTCAGGGAGTTATCTGTTTGGTAACTTTTTCGCAAATTCAGGCGATGGCGGACTTGGGGACCTCATGAGTATATCTTTCCCTTAAATCAAGTAGGAGCGGGACTGCTCCAGCTGAAGTTTTATTTGGATCGTGCAGCCGCAACCCAGAACTCGGAATGGGCTTGTATGATACATCCATTGGTGCGTGAAACAAGGTGCCCGATTTGTGGAGCAAGTTTCATTGTCGGGATCAAATGATAGGGACGTTCCTAGTGGGCATATTCTGTGAGTGATTGTATCACATTGCTTTGGGGCCTCCAACTAACTCGTCGTGAACCAGTCAATACATTCCTGTATGGCCTTGTCACGTACCAGTTCGCGGCATACTACCAGATGAGTAAGTAGACTCAACAAAGATCAATCCGCCCTAACTCAAATCCCGTTCCAGAATTCAATGATCGGCCCGCAGTAAAGTCAGCCGGTCACCAATTCATGAGTGTACAGCCCTGCAGAGTGATTTTAGGTATATGGTGCTCTTCCTGTTCATCTTGGATACATTCCACAGTGCCTTGTGAGTACTATCCGTTACCTTGTGCTTGTGACGCGAGCCAACAATTTTCCTAGGGCCGTATATTTGGCATGGTATTATATGTTCGTGGTTTTATCACCCTTTGTTTCTACTCATGCTCACTATGTTCCAGTGTGGCGAACTATGATAATCCAGCAGCTCTTGCAGGTGTGTAATCGTGTAATCGGCCTATCATTTCAGTTTGATCCTAACCGTCTTCAACTATTGCTACTGCGCTTGCTGCACTGGTGACGCAGTTATATCTAGGGTTTGGGTAAGATGTGTGTCCACCGACTCAATTTCATTTCAAACTGAATCTGTGGACCGTAGGATATGGTGTTTGACGAGTAGTAAGTTTCTATATGGCGTAGTCATCCTGCTGGCGATCCCATCGTTTTTTCTGGGTATGACTTGCAGCATTGAGGTTTGGATCATTAAAGTGTACGTCTCACGACTGCTATACCGCTCAGACTGACCACAATCGTTCAGTTTCTCTGAACTACCCTGCATTACTCCCATCGTGATTGCGTGGTGCTTCATCCAGGTTGTTGTGGACGCGTTCATCACGAGCACGCTCGTGTATTTCAATATTCATTCACAACGGTACTCATTTACAATCACCAGTAACTTTGATCATCGTCTTCTCTCGTTCGCGCACTGGTTTTCGCAAGACGGACACAGTTCTGAACCGACTGATTCGTGGTGCCATTCAGACAGGTCTCTTCGCTGGGATCTTTTCCGTGGCTGACCTGATCACTTTTGTCGTTCTGCCGAACACGAATCTTTACGGCATGCTCGCGATACCTATTGGTCGTATCTACACGAATGTGAGTGTCCTAAACATAAAGAGGGTGTGCCGTCCACTGACTTGATTTCTTTCACAAGACACTCTTGGATACCCTCCTTACGCGCGAGTCTCTCAGGGCAGAGATGGACGGCACGAATCATGTGAGCGGAGCAGTGAGTACCCATCCACCGTTTTGTTCATTAAACTGGAACTTAACCGATCCATTGCAAACCACTTCGACTGCCTCGCGACAGCTAGCGACCAGCATCCAACTTGAGGTACAATTGAATAACGTTCAGGAGACGTCTAATCGCTCGTCTTGTGAGGGTGCGGAAGGCAAAGTCGTCCCACTGTAGGTCTGAGTTGTGTTAGAAAACAGCCCGACGTATTAGTAAATACCTACCATTGTCTATCCCACATTCATTAGGTTTGCTTTTTCGGACATCGTGGTGTGGCTACTACGCGCACCGCTCACCTTTTGCTTTCCCTCCAGTCGAAGTAAGCCATAGCTACACTCCTTAGACCTCTTTTACTCTTCAGTCGTACCCTTTCACAAGTTGATCGATGACCCTTGAACGCTGTGTCTTGCAAAGACCTTGGACTGTGTAAAAGGGGGGTGTCGTGTCGGGCATTCGTCAATCAATCATTCTGTTGTCCCTTTCGTTTTGACTCTCTAAATTTTCATGCCACGGTTGGGTGAGGCTTGTTGATGGTACAGTCCACTGTATCACTAGGCACTATAATGAGCATATACATTTCCAACACCAAGCTTCCAATGTTGGTGCAAACGGGTACAATCTACCTCGTCTCGGGCCGGAACTGGTAAGTAACTGAGAAGGAGCGCAGTGACTTTCGCCTCGCGTACACAAAAGATGTTCGATGTTTGGGTGATATTGATTAAATATTTACACTTTAAGGGGCGAATGGTAGACCGTCGAAATGGCATGCGAGTCAGTGGGTGCCCAGTACACTGAATCCATCTGTGCACGGATTGGAGATGAGTGACGACAGTGGGTAAGTAACTCACCACTACGCTCACGTTTTCCGCGCCGTCCGCCACTGCCTTGAGCAACTCACGACTAAGAAGGGTATCCAAGAGGGTCTTCCAACAAGAAAGACAGAAAGATCAAGTTAGTGGACTTGGACTACACGATCCATTGCGCTGAGGACACTCACATTCGTGTAGATACGACCAATGGGGATGGCGAACATGCCGTAGAGATTCGTGTCCGGAAGAATGATAAAAGTGATCAAATTACTCAAAGCGAAGATGCCGGCGAAGAGGCCTGTCTGGATGGCACCACGAATAAATCGGTTCAGAATTGTATCCGTCTTGCGAACACCAGTTCGAGAACGGGAAAAGACGATGACCAGCGTAACTGGTGATTGTATATGAGTACCTCCGTGGCATGTAGG
>JBBPQL010000570.1:0-21843 GCA_038092515.1 Boletus subparvulus | reverse complement strand
TGTCTGGGTCATCTTATATGTAGGCTCTCTGGTCCCCCCTCCCTCAAATATCGCCCTCACGAGCGGCGACCGACACGGCCAAGGGCAGCTGGGAACCATGTTCTAGTTCGCCGTCCACCATGGGAACCATCATGGAACACGGCGCGCGGCAAACCCTTTCAGATCGTTCCGTCATCGTAAACTCAAACTTCCCAACTGTTTCCACGATGAACGCTTGCATCTCGATGACGCTGTTGGCAGATACATTCGCGAACTATTCAGCATTGTTCACTTGTAGTAAGGAAAGTTGCGTACGCAAAGCGCCATCCCAGGCACGCGCGGACGCCGCCAAGGAATGTCATCCTGCCATTTTTTTAGGGAAAAAAAGGGATGTTGGAGTCAATCCCCGAATAATACGCAGACATGGCTCACAAGTTTGCATAAACGCCAATGGAAACTGGTTTCTTTCCACTCCCCACCCCGTCCAACCATCGGTCAGGGTTGAACTCGTGTGCATCATCGCCCCATAGCTCTGTATTGCTATGGGATACCGGCACTGATAAGCGACGCGGGATATATACGAAGAGCACAGCTAACCGGTTGTACGCAGCGATCGATGCCACTATCCGCGTCCCTTTTGGGACGACTATTTCACTGATCACTTCACCAAATTCCGTGGTAATTGGTCGAGAAAGTGGAAGAATGTCATCTCTCCCAGCTATACGGTGGACGTGGGGAAACACTGGGTGATACCGCAATCCTTCCTAGTCATGGAGGCATATCATGAATCAAAGGAGCGCGCGAGGGGAAGTGACACGCTACGCACCTTGATCACTGCTGTAGTGTAAGGCATCGCATCGAAATCAGCCATCGTGAACTGTGTGTCACCACGTGCTCGGATAACAGCCTCCATATCTCGTATCTCAACCCGGAGCCTGGACTGCATTTTGGGATGCCGCGCAAGCTCTAAGAGGATCCAGCTCAAGGAGTGTGACGTGGTCTCATGACCCGCGAACAGAATCGTACTGAAGACCGTCAGGCCAACGACAAGGGTCGAAGATCGAACCATGCTCCGTACCACATCTGAGCTAACAATTCCTCTTCTGTTAACCTGTTCTTTGCCTCTGTGTCCATGTTGGCCTTGACTACGAGAAGGTCAGTAGTGTCAGTAAGCGACGGAAGCACCACCTACTAAGCAAGCTGAAGACGTCCCGACTCCCCTTTCCTTCTAACAAAGTCTCGGCTTTCTCCCGCACCAATTCCTTTGCTACTCCTGTGACCATCTTTTTCACCTCACGCGCGCGTTCAAGCCGAGGGTTTGATCCATGATCAGTCATCCACTCGAGGATCCATGGCGGAATATACTTGGAAGCTGCCTGTATGAAAATCTGTTGCGCAGAGGGACGTCCGAAAATGTCGCTACTGGGAACAACACAAAGTCACACATTACGGTCCGAGGAGAAGGTCCGCGAGAAGAACTGACATCATGTTGTTATACTTGCTCGCCAGGGGGTGTTCATCGTTCTGGATGGTGCCGAATTGGACATCAAATGCAGCTGATGGGCAGTTAAAGGGTATTCTTATCGAATGGAAACAGAGACGTACCTTGGCCAATTGCATCCAGTGTTCCGCGAGAGAGCCAAGCTGGGATATCAAAGACAACTTTCTGGTCACTACTGCTCTCGATGATCTCCAACCATTTCGCGCACATCTACACCGCAGGTAAGACTGGAAAGGGCGGGCGGGAGTTGGCATACATGGACTTACAGATGCAGCACATCCCTTGAAGATGCTCAAGAAGGCTTTGGACTCCAGAGTGCCAAATCCCGGAAGGAGGACCTTCCTTTGCCGCTTGTGATCATCTCCTAACAGAACGGTTGTCAGACATTCAAACAATCGCCCAGCGTGCACTACCATCGGCCCATAGGAGCCCTTTTCCATGTAACATTCGGGAAACAACGCGGAGGTTGGGTTGCTTCAAATAACGGTATGCTGAAGCGTTGAATATCCATTGGATTGCTTTTGGATCGGCGACCAGAAGTTGGTCTCCCTAAAATTCTATTTGGATACCAGTACAACACATGTGATCGATTGAACTTACTCCAAAGACAGTCTTGAAGCGAACGACGTTCCCATAGAGGCTTTGCCATTCGAAGTCAGCTTGACCGACCGGACGTTGGAATAGCTCGAGTAAGTTTCCTGCACGACGTCACAATGCGGCGAGCAGGTACAAAGAAGAGACCCACCAAGGACGAAGGAGGATGACTTGGGGCCACGGATCTTGGACAAAGATAGGCGCGTAAAACGCTTAAGCAGGGCGTAGGCGAGAGCGAAGGCAGTCAGACTTGCTGCCACAAAGCCAGAGATCATGGTGAAGTTCCAGGCGGTAGGGGAAAACACAGGGAAAACCCTGAGTTTATGAATGGCCCCATGTCCCCCATTATGGGCACATGCCTTTAATTGAATCAGTCAATCTCGTGAATCGAGTACGTACTATAGTAGTTGGCCCAACTTGAACTTCAAGTTGAAGGCCCTACTAGTGTACTAAGCGCAGTCGATAGAAGCGCTTCCACTGGCAGCGGCGTCCAGACCTTTAAAGGACAAAACTCAGATGGTATGGTCCGACCCACCTTACCACTTTAGGCAAGCGAGTAGTCATGTAAATTTCGAGGTCGTGTCATAATGACAAATGCTTTCCGAGTCAAAGTATACTACTATGTTATCTTGGACTTGAAGGGTTCCAGTCCAGGCATGAAAGCTTCGCCCCATCACGGATGAACTCACACCACATGCTATTATTCGACCGAGAGCTTTGCAATTGAGCCTCCTGACTCTGACCCCCACCGTAGACCTGCGAGGTGCCACCTGGCATGACACAACTTGAAGTAATTCACCCCGTTTTAGCCGCAGGGTTTTCCTTCAAGTTGGCCACATGTTAACGTTGCTACTAATAATCAGCAAATCTAAAAGTTTATGTACACAGATGGGCCAATTTTTCCGCAGGTCAGATACTATCGTCTCCTGACTTTACTAAAGTACAATGTCAGTTCCACTGTCCACCTCCCAGTCTGGACCCAAGTTCCGGGTTGCCATCTGGTGAGGAGCTATGTTCACGTTCGCGCCTGTCACTCAAACAACCCCGCAGCGGCGCTGGTATCGGAGGTCTCGCCCTGGCTATTACAATCGGAAAATATGATCCTTCGATACCCATTGATCTATACGAAGCACACGACTCTATCGACACTGTCGGTGCAGGCTTTACTGTATCGAAGAAGACTCACGAAGTTTTGATCGAGCTTGGGTTGTTCGACGATTTCAAACAATTCTTGACGCACGATCCCGAAAGGAGCCGCGGTGAGTAACATTTTTTTTCGATTGTGTCGTTTCAGTCTGACCGCCAGCATCAGGCCCCAAAGTGAGGCGATCAGACATACGCGAGGGCGGATACCCTTGGTTCCACAAAGACGATCGCTGTGAGTTCCACTGTTGCCCATATTAGGACCTGTTTTCATGAAAGGGCCAAAGATTCACCTTCCCCCATGCATCGTCAACACATGGTAGCTGTCCTAGAAAGGCACCTCCCAGCCTCATGCACAGTACATCCCGGGAAGCGGCTCGTCAATTATATCGAACCCGAACAAGAAGATGCGCATTCGACGTCACCTATTAAACTCGAATTTGCGGACGGAACTACTGCGACAACTGATGTACTCATTGGAGCTGATGGGATTCGCTCGGTAGTTCGCAAGACGATGTTTGAGGCAGCATCCAAAGACAATGGCAATGACAAGACTGATCTCAAACAATACATCGATGCAACTTTCACAGGGATGTCCGCATATCGTTCCCTCGTTTCTGCAGAGGCGTTGAGGAAGGAAAATCCAGAAAATATTTCGTTGAAAGAGTTCACAGTAGTGAGAATTCCATTTCATGGTGCATAATTTTACGCCTCACTCTGCTATACAGTACTCCGGAAGGTGCAGGGTAGATATGTTTGGCTTTTCCATGATATTCAGATTCACTTATTCACCACTCACAGTCTCTCGTCACCTATCCGATTTCAAAAGGCACTATCATCAGTGTTGCGGCAACCGTAAGTAATCCGAGTTTGACGGACACGCACTACGAAGGCCGCTGGGTATCCGATGCGACTCGTGACGAACTAGTTGAATGCTTTGATAGCTTCGAACCTGATGCGAGGACGGTGGTAAACGTGAGCTCCCCTCCACACTGAACAAACTAAATTGGTCCAAACGCACACGATACAGCTCTGCGAAAGGCCGTCCAAGTGGGCCGTGCACGTCGTGAAACCGCTCCCGTTTTGCGTACGAAACAGGGTCGCGCTGACCGGAGATGCAGTGCGTCTTTCTCAGGGCTCGGTGTTGCAGGCATGTTTCGTTGACGAAAGATCGAATCCGCTGCTACTAGTGTCATGCCATGGCGCCTTACATGGGTGCCGGTGCGGGTCAAGCGATCGACGTGCGTCCCTTCCATAATTACGTCGCTCGTTTGTTGTCGCTCAAACGAGGTCTAGGATGCATTTATCCTTGGCCGGCTGATCGCGCACCCTCTTACAGCGCACTCTCGCGTCCAAGATGCCCTCCGCATCTACGAAGAGATTCGGCTCCCGTTCGCTCGTTCTGTTGCCAGCCTTTCGCTCTCGGCTGGATGGATGTACAACTTCACGGCCCCAGGGTACTATGATGGGACGAGAAGGGACGACGATCTGGATGAGTGTGGCATCGGTTTGTATGAGAGGGAGGGGATGGAAACCATCAAGCAGGAGATTCTCAAACAATGGGATTTTCTGGATGAATCGAGTAGTGTTCTGCGGGTATGGGAGGACGCAGAATTGAAATTGCAAACGTTGGCTGGTCCGATAGCCAACTAGGACATGTCAAACACTCGTTCCTGGTCATTCTTTACTGTCTGCTTCACACTCATGTATGTACACAGACTCCCAACGGCGACACCATCCGAGTCGCCTACTAGTAGAACTATATATGGTGCTGAGCGCGGGGTTCTCCGGTTCGAGTCCGATTTTTTTCTGTTCCGTCCCGCGTTCATCCTTGTGGCGACCGCGTTTCTTCTGTGATCGCTAGGAATAACGTCTGTAATCGTCGGAGACCCGCCTAGGCAGTCCAGCGATCCATAATGGTGCATCCTCAAATTGAGGCTCTCGCGGAGATCCGGACCGAACCCATTCGTGTTGTTCCCAAGGATGCTCAGGCTGACCCAAGGTTTGAATCAGACGGTCTTTGATACTGTTGAGTGTTCTTGAGGATCAGCGTTGCAATGCGAGTTTGGGCGGTATGCCAAGGGCGTCAGCCGTAACCAGGACGGCGGGAGGAGGGAAGATTATTTGCGCTCAAGCGGGTGGTATGGCCTGGACGAAAACATGAACGAGCGGTCGAGACTCAGCGGTAAAGGGCGGAGATGGGGCGAGTGCGGGGAAGCGCGCGCGTCGGGATTTGTACTGTTTGTGGGTGTCATTTAGCCTCGGACTGGCAATGCTGGATTGGCGGATGAAATTCCTCGATGGAAACGCAGGACAAGCACCGAAACACCAGGTATGGAACGTGTGCATTGCCAATTTATCATCTCACAATGTAGGGCAACGGGGTATATAGAGCGAAGAAGGCACACGAAAGACAGCTTGTCCACCCACTTTCACTATTGCTCTGCTACATTGTGTCGCTGATGCCCACGTTGCCAACAATTTAAATGACCGGTGCGTACTGACAGATGGAGCATGCGTTAACGCTGATCGTTCAACCCAGCAATTGAAATTAACGTCGGTAGCTGGGTACATGCAGTGACGTTCTCAGCGAATGGCGATATCTCTTGACCGGTGGTGAATGGGTTCGAGTGTGGCGAGTGGAAGACGGCAAACAAATGGCGACAGTGGAAGCGAAGGGCCTGGGTGTCGAGTGTCTCGCTGTGCCCAAGGATGGCAGATGGATCGCAGCGGGGACTGGCTGGCCAGGCGAGGTGTTTGTGTGGGACGCAGAGACATACGAAAAGTCTTCTCGCACAGCGATAGCAGCAGCATCCACGGCATCGACTTCTTGCCCGACTCGACTCTGCATCGCAGAACTGGGCACTGAACGGGATGGAAAATCACCATTCATAGTCTGTCCCGCATCACTGTAAGTGCCCTGTCTTGACCCTGTCTCGTTGGATTGTGATGCATATGAACAACTTTCTGACTCCGATCATTTTCCATAGGATTCAATCACTTTGTCTCGTCTATACCCCACATTCCAGGAACCAGACATTCGGATCGACGACGCTGCACTCCACTCTTGGAAGCACAATCAGCTCGCAAACGCGCAAGCATTATTGACCGCAACATTCCACGGGTCTCTGAATCCAAGTCATCATGCACTTGCTAGTCGAGCTCTCGTGAGTATGTCTACGGCAGTGAGATGCTGTCATTGCCGATGCTACACAGGTGTTTATTGCCTGCTCTCACACACGCTGTCACTAATTTACATCAAGTCCATCAAGATTAAGCCAACCGCCATTGGTTACATTGCAAAGAGTGTAGCCCTCGTCGGAATGGGAAAAGCACAAGGCTTATCGGACATGCGACATCGCACTCGAGCGCTTCCATCACGTCACCTTTCACCTTTTGATCAAGGTGTGTGTCCCATGCACTCGAGCTTGCCTCGGCTGCTCATATTCCCTAGGTCATCTTCGCGTTTATGGCCGGAGAGCATGATGACGCGATATCCCGCGTAGACGACCTCATCGATACGGGGCGGATCGACCCAATATGCTACCTGCTTCAGGCACGTCATAACGCACCACCTCACAACGAATGTCACCACTGACAATTCTAGCAGGCGCACATGTATCTTCTCATCGGAAATTCGCGCATGGAGAGCCGTGACTGCAGGGGTGCGATACAATTGTTCGAGCGTGCGCGAGCTCAAACTCAATACCACACGACTTGAGGACTCTCGCTGTTCTCACTGGTGAGCTTCCTAATGGCTATATTCCAACGTATCGAAACCGTTCGCGATCTTTGACAGATATATCTGGATGGAAGTTTGACGATCTTGACATCACGGTTCGACAACGTCTTTGTGAAGCCCTGTATCCCGCCGGTCGCAGCAAGGAAGCAGGCGAGTCTCTACTGAATGTAGTAAATACCGTCGACGAAGAAGTCTGTATGACCGGACCCATCATTACCTGGATTTCTGGCGGGTTATGTTACCCTGTTGCTCCGCCATGCATTCAACATTTCACCACAGATCTCTTGCAACGATGTCTCTCCACCCCCGAGGGTAGTGTTGAGACAACCCTCCATTCACCATCCCCCACGCCGCTCTTGAGGGAGTGGGTGAAATTAAAACTGACAGGCGGTTCGTGGAGAGCTGCCTTGGTTGCCGCTCGCAATGTGATCATCTCCGTTTTGAGTACCCTTCGTGGGCTTGATACTCCGTTGGCCTCGAGTTTACAGCCCCAAGATTCACGATTTATTACACTCTCTGTGACCAACTTGAAATGACCAGTCGCATAACGGATGCAATCGAGTGTTTCCACCAAATGAATAATGACTTAGTGAGGGAGACAAACATGCATGGCGAGCAGGCAAAATGGGCCGTAGGTGAGCGCTGGAGCAGTCACGCAACATTTGTGATTCATCTCCTTCAGACTTCAAGCAGCGTTGCGTTAAAGCTGGAATACCTCGGAGACATTGCAGCGGCGACCCAACGGCACGAATCACGATGAAGCTATCATTCAATATTCGACTGCATTATCTCTCGATCCGGTCATCCCCAAAATTCTATTCATGAAGCGAAGCAATGGACACATAGCAAAGGGATCATGGGAGGACGCTATAGACGACACGAATCAGGTACATCATTTCTAGTCTTGTGCAAGTGCGATCTTGTTGACGGCATCATCATTTAGTGATCACGCTCGATCCATCGTCTCCATGGGGCTACGAGAGGAAGCACGTATCTTTACACAAGGCAAGACGTCATGACGATGCCATAGGCACATTCGAGACGATGCTCTTGAAGGTATCGCAGTCGCCTCATCCAGAAATTCGTGGTGAGTGCATCGACATTGTACCTATGTTTATCATTGATCTTGTCTCGTAGAGCGTCACCGTGAATATGTCAATCCATAACAGACGAAGGCGGCCATTCGCGAAGCCCCGCTAGTGCTCGTTAACACTGCTCCGGTCGTCTCCTCGACAAGTCTGGGCAAGCGTGCTAATTTTCTGGGAGTTGATCTCCTCCACGACCGGAGTCGCCTGAGATCATCTCGGAAATGGAGGAGGCAACCGGAGTGTCGGCCTGAGCCTTGATGGCACTCCGACCGGGTTTTACTTAATGACATTCGGGAGAAGCTTCGTCTATCTTCGACACGGCAAACGACACGGATCGAGGACTCAGCTTACTCGTTGCTCGGAATATTCTCAATGTCCATACCGGTTGTATATGGCGATGGGGACAAGGCACTCGGGCAATTCTTGTTACAGCTGCTCACGAGCTCCGGAGATATGAGTATCCTTGCATGGGCAGGACGACCTGGCAGCTTCAACAGCTGTCTCAATGCCACTATCGCCGTCTTCGACCAACTGCCGACAACCGCCGGCCCTCAACCGTGTCGAAATGGACGGGATCATTGCCGGATTGCAGAGCTCTTCACCAACCTCAATGATGAGGTTGTATGATCGACTTCATGAGCTCCCTGTGCCATTGTATGTGGGATAACGGATGACGCTTCCGTGCATTATTTTTAAACTTCATGATACAGCTCTGCGAAAATCCATCCAAGTTGCACGTCGTGAAACCGCTCCCGTTTTGCGTACGAAACAGGGTCGCACTGATCGGAAATGCGGTGCGTCTTTCACAGGGCTGGGTGAACGTTTTATTGACGAAGGATCGAATCCCCTAGTGTCATGCCATGGCGCCTTGCATGGGTGCCGGTGCGGGTCAAGCGATCGACACTCCCGTTGCTGGTTTGTTGCTCAAACGATGCTTAGGATGCATTTATCCTTGGCCGGCTGATCGCGCATCCTCTCACGCCGCTCTCTCGCGTCCAAGATGCCCTCCGTATCTACGGGGAGATTCGGCTCCCGATCGCTCGTTCTATTGCCAGCCTTTCGTTGTCGGCTGGATGGATGTACACCTTCATGGAACCCGGGTACGAGAAGGGTGCCTGTGGCATCGGTTCGTACGAGAGGGAGGGGATGAAAACCATCAAGCAGGAGGCTCTGAAACAATGGGCTTTTATGGATGACTCGAGCAGTGCTCTGCAGGCATGGGAGGACGCAGAATTGAAATTGCAAGCGTTGGCCGGTCAGACAGCCAACTAGGACGTGTCAAACACTCGTTCATTCGGGGGCTGGCTGCTTCCCCTGGTCACATTCATATTAGCGACACCATCCGAATCGCCCACTAGAACTATACGTAGTACCTCGTATCCTTGACCGCCATTGACACCATGATCATTGTTTGATTGTTTGACCTGTTAATCCAAAGGCTAACTGGGTGTTGAAACGTTGACCTACGGTTGCCCCTTTTCCGACTAGGACGCCTCGAACGCTCGCACCCGAGCAGCATGTCGGGTTGGGCGCTTCTAGGCAAGACGGTGACACCTCGGGCATGACCGCATATGTACCTACAACTTAGTCAATACATATTGTAAACAAATTCCGCCTCGGGAAAAGGCTATGTTTGCAATAAATATTCAATTACATTTTCAGAAAATGTACTTAACTCTGTAACAAAGACTTAGCGTTCCGAAAGAGGAAGAATAATAAGGTGAAATTTATCTTAAACAATAAGTAAGGGTCTGTCATGCTAACTTACTTCACAACCTATTAAAAATAAATAAATGAATATGTTGTGGCTTCTTTTTCCAAGTCGGTGAAAACGACATATTAGGAACATATTCGGAACATATGGGGATATGTTCTGCATATGTTCCTAATATGTACTTCGGACCTAATCAAAAGGGGATGCTACAACATATTTATTTACTTACTTTTAATATGTTATTAAATAAGTTAGGAGGACAGACCCTTGCTTATTACTTAGGATAAATTTAGCCATATTATTATTCCTATTTCAGAAGACTAAGTTTCTATCACAGAGTCAAATACATTTTCTAAAAATGTTAATGAATATTTATTGCAAATATAGTTTTTTCCCGAGGCGGAATTTGTTTACAACTATGTTGTAGGTACTTGTCCAGTCGTGCGTGAGGTGTGAGCATCCGTCGACTCGCGGGCGCTTCCTACATCGGGCATATGGTTATCACATCCGCTTAGCATGGTGCTGAGTGCGGGGGGTCTCCGGTTCGAGTCCGGATTTGTCCACTCTTTTTTTCTCTGTTCTATCCCATTCATCCTTGTGGCGATCGCTAGCACCAACGTCTGTACCCGTCCGAGAGACTCGCCCAGGCAGTCTAACGACCCGTAACACGTCAGTATCGCGCACACGCCGTGGAGGCACTCGTCGCCTGGAGTATGTATACCAAAAAGAACCCAAAAGAGAGAACGACCGTCCGAGCGCTCGAACAACAGCGATCTGCACCTTGGTCTGTCGCATGACGGCCTCGTGGACGTGACGGCAGTGACTCGATGTCGCACACCTCGAACGCGACGCGCGAGTTCTCTGTTTCAGCGTTTGAACGTGCCCGCATCGGACCAGACGAACCGAAATGAATGTGATAGCCAGTGATATGACATGTATACGTGCACACACGCGCGCCATCGATTCTGAGCCCACATGCACGCAAGGAACGTGCGTTGCAGCAACACAAACACTCCCGAGAAAAAAAAAAGAGTGGACAAATCCGGACTCGAACCGGAGACCCCCCGCACTCGGCAAACCATGCTAAGCGGATGTGATAACCAGCTACACCATATGCCCGATATACGGCGCCTTCGCCTACGAACGCTTCAAGCTGGGACTCTGACTCGGAGCAACCCTTCTTTTCGATTTCGACCTCTCTCATGTCGACGATCAATCTCAAAATCGAGTTTAGCGGCGGCCTCGAGTTGTTGTTTGGCGGCCGGCGCACACACACGCTCTCCCTCCCCGCCGTGGTCAGCGTCACCGAGGGAAAGCCACCACCGACGCCGACGCCGACGGACGTGACGTATCTGATCCGTCATCTACGCACGCATCTCCTCACGGAGCGTCCAGAGTTGTTCGTGGACGGGGATACCGTGTACGTCCCGCCCGCCCGCCCATGACGCCACGACTCACGCATTGGCACAGTCGACCGGGTATCCTCGTCCTCATCAACGATACGGATTGGGAGCTGGAAGGCGAGGGCGCGTACGCGCTCAAGAGCGGCGACGAGATCGTGTTCATCTCGACGCTGCACGGTGGCTGAGGGAGGGAGATCACGCGATGGCGTCGGTGGATGATGGGGCCCAGGACGTCGGCTTGTGATGATCATGCATCACAGTCTCTTAAAGGATCCGAGAGCCAGGCGAGGACAGAGCTGTCTAATAGATTCACATTAGCATGTACCCAAACTTAATCCACGTCCCCCTCCCTTGCCTCCCTCACATACCCCTGCATCAAACCCACCACCCTCTTCAAGTTTTGCCCAAACTTGGCCGAGACCGGGACGACGTCCATCGGATGCCCCATCTCGCGCTGCACGTACGCCTCCAACTGCCGCAACTTGTCCCGCGCCGCGTCTACCGCACACGTGTCCCCGTCGAGTAAATCGGCCTTGTTGGCGACGACGAGCCGCGCCTTGGCGCTCATCCCAGGCTGGTACTTGTCCAGCTCCTCGCGCAAGATCTGGAGCTCGTCCCACGGCGCAGGCCCAGCGAGGTCGACGACGTACGCGAGCGCGTGCGAACGCTCGATCGACCGCAAAAACGAGTGTCCGAGACCGACGTCCTCGGATGCACGTGAGATCAGACCGGGGTTGTCTGCGATCGTGAACCGAAATGATTCGAGAATGGAAAACTGGTCGAGCGAGGTGCGGTTGGCGACGGCGGGGGCCGGTTCCTCTACCATGTCTTCTAGGAGGCGGGCGTTTTCGACGGCGGTTTCCTCAAAGACGTGCAGGTTTTGGAGTTCGCCCTCGAACGTACCGTCGTCGGCGACGCGGATGACACCGAGGACTGGGTTCAACGTGGTGAATGCATAGCTCGCGACCTCTGTCTTGGCACGGCCACCTGTGAGAGCGCGCAGGAGGGTGCTCTTGCCCGCGTTGGGCATGCCGACGAACCCCACGTCCGCAATGATCTTGAGCTCGAGTTCCAGCGTGACACGCTCGCCTTCGTGACCCTTGGTGGCAAACTTGGGCGAGCGGTTGACGGGGGACAAGAAATGCGGGTTGCCCAAACCGCCATTGCCGCCCCGCGCGATCAAGTGGCCCAGATACTCTGTCTTGCCGAGCGCAAGCGGGGCGTTGACGTCCTCGACGACGCGCTCGACCTCGCTCAGGTCGAGGTGAAGGGGGTTGTTCGCCCTCTGCATGCGCGCCCAGCGTCGCTCGCGCTCTTCCCTCCAGAGCGCGACCTCGGCCTGCTTGAACGCGTCCCTGTGCATATTATCGTCCTGGAAGCGCGGATAATGCACCCATCGGCTGTCCAGCATCTTCGCGCGGCGTGCGTCGACGTCGAGTCCCTCGAGGGCCTCCTCCTCGGCCTCCCACGGGTCCTTGGCGCGCCGCGGGTCGTCGCGGGGGAGCTCGCGCACGACGGTGCCGAGGGGGACTTTGATGATGGTCGGGGGTGCGTTTCTGCCGCCCTGCCAGGTGCCGCGGCCGTGCGGGCCTGGCTGAGCGCGGACGCGTTTTGGGATGGAGGAGAGGGTGGTGAGTTCGGGTGTGGGGATGACGTAGACGTCGCCGCCGCGCCCGCCGTTCCCGCCCGAGGGGGGGCCCATGGACTTGAACTTTTCGCGGTGGAATGCGACGCAGCCGTTGCCGCCTGCGCCTTGGGGGCTGTTAGGACGTGGATGGGGGGAGGTCAGGGGGGCGTACCGGCGCGGACGTGGATGATGACATGGTCGAGAAATGCGTCGCCCTGTGTTGGATGTGAGGATGGGACGTGTGCAAGCGGGGGATGCTGACCGCTTGCCGTCGTTTGCGCTCTGTTCTTTTTTGTGGGAGCGAAGAAAAGGAACGTCTGAACATGGAGGCGTACACAAGGGTAAACATCCACTACTGTACATACATACAACACAATTACTCGTACAGAGACCGTGTTATCTTTCTGCGTTCAAACCAAGTAGCCTGCTTGGGGTCAAGGCATACCCCGCGGCATCCTCTGTGCGCAGGGAGCCCATGCGCAGCAAGAGGGAGGCGGCGGTCTCGTCGTCGGGGGTGTAGACGGGGGATGGCTTTGCACGGGTGAAGCCAGAGAAGCAGGGCTGCATGTGGGTGCTCGGTGAGGGGAGGGTGAGCACGGGGGGGAGGGGGAACCCGGCTGTGGCTGGTGCGCAGGTGGCCGAGGCAGGTGGGGTGGGCAGCTGGGCACAGGCAGGGGTGAGGAGGGTGCGCTGGTCCTCGGGCAGCCAGGCCGAGATGGAGGGGAGACGGGGGGAGTCGTGCTCTGCGAGGGAGATGGGCTCGCTGCAGCGGGGACAGCCGTCGTGCTCGAGGCGGCGGACCCTGTCTGTGAGGTCCTGGAGATAGGCGACTGTGCGGACGAGGATCTCGAGCTTGAACTCCTTCTCCTGCGGCTCGTCCGGCGACTCGGGGGGGACGAGCTCGCGGAGGGTAGCGAGTGCGTCGTTTATTTTTGTGCGGCGGGCCTTCTCGATAAGAGAGTGGTTGACCTTGCGCTGTGCCTCGCGGGCTGCACGGGAGAGGGTGCCCGGTCTGCGGCCACGACGCTTTGGGGGGTCGTCGGCGGGCTCAGGGGAGTCGTCTGCGCGGGGACGCTTGGCTCTGCGGGGCGGGTTGCAGGAGGCGGCGTATATCATGGCTGGTGCGATGGGGCGGAAGGACATGAGAGTATTTAGCTCGTGTGCCCATCAACGTGCGATTGGCTGCCCTCCGCACGTGTGTCATGTCTTGCTCTCCCCTGCGACGCATCCTCACGCGCTGTCACCACATACCCACCCCTGCGACCATACGCACCGCCGCCGCCCTCATCATCGGGTACCGTGCACCCTCTCCCCGCTGCCCCCGCTGACCACTCCCAGCGACGAGATACTCAACGGCAAGACCCTCGACCGCAACTCCAACTACTTTGCCCGCTTCTGCTTCGAGCACGGCATAGATCTGTGCGCACCCCCACCCCCGCCGTCGCAGCCCCTGACCCTCTCCCAGCAAGCGCGTCGAGGTCATCCCCGACGACGAGGATGAAATGTACGTCCGCCTCTCGTCCGTCCCACGTCCCTGCCGAGTCCCCCAGCGTCGAAGCAAGCCGCAGAATGGTCGCGCGGTACGACCTCGTCGTCACCTCCGGCGGCATAGGCCCCACCCACGACGGTACGCCGTCTCTCCCCCACTCGTCCCCGCTCACACACCCCAGACATCACGTACGCCTCGCTCGCAAAGGCGTTCCACCAACGACTCAGCTACCACCCAGAGACCCTCTCCCGCATGGAGGACCTCCAGCAAAACGAGGACCAACGCATCGCACGCAAGCGCATGGCCCTCTTCCCACACGCCGCTGAGGTCCTGTTCGTCGCCCCCGACATCTGGGTGGTCCGTGTCCCCTTCTTTCTGCCCCTCTCTCTCACCCTCCCCCAGCCCGTCGTTCGACTCGAGGGCAAGCTCTGCGTGTTCCCCGGCATCCCCGCGCTCTTCCAAAAGATGCTCGACAACCTCAAGCACTTCCTCCCGCTCCCACCCCCACACGCCCGTCCGTGTCGTCTACAGGTATTCACAAAGTACGTCCCACCCCACCTTGTCTTCCCGTGCTCATCGCCTCAGTCTGCCGGAATCATCCATCGCACCCTACCTTGCCACGCTACAGACCCGCGTGAACTCGGAGGGCATCCGGATAGGCTCATATCCACTCCTCCAATGCGGCGTCTACGTCTCGCTCATCGGCGCAGACCGCGATCGTGTCCGTCAACTCGCTCAAGAGGTCGAAAAGGAGGTCGAGGGCCGAATAGTATCCGAGGAGGAAGCGGAAGCAAAGAGGCGGTCTGGCGGTGCCTAGTCTCGGGGATACCAGTGTGTGTTTATTTTGGAAATGTACATTACTCGTCGCCTCAAACACGTACACGAAATGGCCCAGTCGTCGCCAGCCTCGCTCGTCGGACCACATGGTCATCCCAGCCAGGCCGGTGATTGTTTCTGCGAGAGGTTGGCGTCGCCATGATCGACGGACACGTGTTCGCAAGAGGGAAAACCCAGAGAAGAAAAAAAGTCCCTGTCCAGAGAGAGTCGATCGTGTTGGCCGTCGTCGAGTGCACCAGCACTCACTATTCTCGGTATCAGGGCAGCGCCGGCACCGCATTCCTGATCGCATCGACGACCGTCCGCCCGACCAACCCCCCCTCAGCCATCCGCTCCAACAGCTCGCTCATCCACCTCAAACACTGCCCCTCATCCTCGCCCGATCGCTCCTCATACCCCACGTCGTCCGCACACTCCAACACCTCCTCCCGCTGATCCCGGCTGAACACCCCGAGCGAAAACGTCTCGTGATGCTCCCTCTCGCACCCGTCGACGACGATCATGTCCGGGTAGACGTATCTGTGCACGTCGTTTTCCTCTGGCCGGTCGAGCCGGACGACTTGCCACACTTCCTCGCCGTCGCTAAAGACCGTGTTGACCCAGTAGAGGAGGACGGCGCGCCGGTGGGATGCGAACGGCCCCGGTCTGGACGCTTGCAGGAAGAGCTCCTTGTCTGATTCGTCGTCGGGGTACGCGTACGACAGCGGGTTGTATTCAAAGGTCAATCGTTGCGGCATCGCGGGGTGGGGAAGAGGTGCGAGGACGGAGGGGTTGGCATCGCGGTCGTCGTGTGCTGGGTTTTTATCCGTCCTTGGATTTGTCTGGCATTCGTTCGCGGCGTTTCATTTGAAGAGCGGTCGGAAGGTACATGCATGCATACGCTAACCCTATTGATACGACCCGATGCGACACGCCACAACCCCGCCCGCGTACCATTTCCGAGCGCGCTGGATCTCGAACCACGATGTCTTGCAAGGGCTGCAGCCATTGTCCGACCAGCGGATCTGGCTAGCTCCGTTCCTGAATCAAACCTTGAGGACGCTGCAATCTAGAAAAAGAAGCCAGTCATTCGCGGGAGGAGTGGACCGACCACCAGGCGCAGGGCGGTCACCTGTCCCCGCGGGAAATTACGATGTAGGTCCAGTGATGGTCATCGATACCCTCTTTTGTTTGGTCCCATGTCAGGCGGGAGCGCTTCTTGCCGTGGTCTAGACTCGCGCTCGTTCCCGCGCCCCATGCCAGTGGGAATATTGGGTTTTGGGGAGGCTTCGATGCGGAGATACGGGTTCGAGAGGTCCGATTCGCCTTTTGCCGTGGATGACTGGAATGTCTCCAGCCGACGTGCCATCAGGCGTTCGCGTGTATATACACACCGTTGTTCAATGTAAGATCTGATCATCGCCACACCAAGTAGCTTTGGTGGCCACCAATCGGTGAACTTGGGCATATTAATACCCACGGGCTACGAGAAGAGGAACGTAAACGCTTGGACGCCTGTGATGACGTTGAGATTGCGATTGCTGTGGACCGAAGAAGAGCTGCGTTGACGAAAAGGCTGGCGTAGAGCCGTGGTTTATATAACTGGGATCAGAGTGGGTCTGGTCCGCATGGGTTACATGCACCTAGGCTTGGGCCGTGGGCTTGATACAAGACTGTGAGCTGTGCGTTGATCGTCGACGCGGGTTATATCGTGTGCAAAGTGATGTCGACTCCGAAACGCCTCGAGGACAATACTCCGTTGGTCAGCACCACTGTGCTTTGGTTTCAGCTGCCACATAGTTGACACTGTGCAGTTGCCCTAGAGATGCGTTGCTGAACTACAAAAGGAGAGGTGTTTACTTGGTCCTATATGGAAGCGGACGCGACAAGCATGGAAGACAAAAAAAATCGTTCAGACTTCTCCCGCAGATTCGAGTCTTCTGGATCGAGCTGCTGCCACAGCCATGGTATGGAAGAGGATACTTACATAGCGTGTAGTCCTCGTGGACGGGCGTGTCAGTCGAAGGTGATGGTTCGGACATGAACAAGGCATTGCCAACTGGACCAGCCGTAATTTTTACTCAACTATTATTGTGTTTCATTTGGACCCGTCAAAAGGTCAGTCCACTGCGTTGCTCGCTTCTAAATCCCTTAAATACCCGACGTTGTCCATCAGAACCCACTGCATCTTTTTCACCAACGCCCACGATGTACGCTTTCTCGACCCTCGCTTCCCTCGCCCTCCTCCTCGCCTCCTGCGTCCACGCTTCCGTCTACGTGAGTTCCCGCCTCTCCGTTCTCTATTTTGCCTAACCCGGTGCCCAGGTCACCAACCCGGTTCAATCCTCTTCGTGCACGGGTGGCCAAACATGCGATGTGGAATGGGTTGACAACGGCGAGTCGCCTACCCTCTCTTCGATCGGCCAATGTACTGTCGGCCTCTACACGGGCGAATTCGTACGTACCCACCCGGCGTATTGCCACCCTGGATTTTACCTTGTTTTGTTTTAGGTCCTCGTTCAGTCGCTTCCGTCGGTTGACGTCTCCGCTGTCTCTTCCTTCACGTTCACGGTACGTCCGTCCTTTTATATTCAGCTCATCGACAAGGGCTTGATTCACCACGTCGTAGCCCGACCCTTCTGTTGGTCCCGATGGACAATAGTGAGTCAATTTCGGCGTTGACGACAAGACCCGCTCTAACATCCACCCAAGCTACCTCGTGTTCACCTCTCAAAGCATAACTTACACGGGCTTCTCAGGTTCTTTCGCGTCAGTATTGTCTCGTCACATGGAGCTTTGACTGACGCAGTTGCGTTACAGGCTCACCGGCATGACCGGAACGACCCCTGGCGGTGGGTCGTCTGCCCCAGGCTCCACCCTCGCCACCACCGCAGCCGGCTCATCTACTCCTGCAGGCTCGTCCACACCTGCAACCACCCCCACGGGTACAGACACAGGATCGGCTGCTCCATCAGGTAGTTCTACTCCTGTCGTTGGCACTACCACGCCGACCGATTCGACCTCACCTGTAGGCACTGCCACTGGCACCCCAACCGTAACCCCCAGTGTGGTCACGCCGGCCAGCGGCACTCCCACGGCGACCACCCCAATCACCACCACCACCACTACCAAGACATCGACGACTGCTTCCCCTTCTGCCACCACTACCAGCGCTGCTGGTCGTGTTGGATCTTCCACGTCCCTCGGTGGCGTTGCCATCCTCCTCGTCCTTTCTGGTGTTATTGCTTTCTAACGGGTTTTCCCAGTATACCATTCCTCACATAAGAGGTGTTGAACGTTGAACGATCGTGAAGTTTTGTTGTTGTTGTTGTTCTCCCACTTCTTATCCTGCCTTGTAGACAAAAAAAGCGCAGTGTGATACCTTGTTAAGTTTTTGTTGTATTAATCCTTTTTTTTTTTTTTTGGTTCACGAACTCGGTTGTTGTCTTCTTTTACCATACGTCTTGCGCTAGTAGCATCGTCTTGAAGGAACAGACTTTTTTTTCCATCATGTGCCGCGTGGGAGTGAGACTGCGGTCGTAAGCGCGCGACTTGAACACGACGTATCGATAACCCTGTCCGATGTCCACGACCGATCTCAAACCCCCTCGCAAGCAGAAACAAAAAGAAGCCAGATCGCAGCCCGCGCCGAATGGTGCAGAACGTCTCAAGACGGTCGTCCGCCGTCTCCCGCCCAACCTGCCCGAAGAGATCTTTTGGCAGAGCGTCCAAGCGTGGGTCACGGACGACACGGTCGTCTGGAAGTCGTATCATCCCGGAAAGCTGCGTACGAAGCGGTGCGTGTCCTGCCAACGGGTAGACGTTGACGAGCGATTCTGAAAAAAAAATCGCAACGTAGGGTGAACAAGGAGGGGATACCCTCGCGCGCGTACATTGCGTTCAAGAACGAGACGCAGGTGGCGACGTTCAGTCGCGCGTACGATGGGCATGTGTTCAGGGACAAGGCCGGTGAGTTTGGTTCTCGGCCGCCCGCGTCACTTGGCGTCGTGGACCTGAACGGATCTCTCTCGCGCACAAAAGGCAACGAGTCGCACGCGCTCGTGGAATATGCACTGTTTCAAAAAGTGCCTACGGAGAAGAAAAAGACGGACGCGCGAAACAATACGATCGACACGGGCGAGTGGTCGTGTCTAACGTTTCGTGGTTTGGCGAATACTGATCTCGCGCGCTACGCCAGACGAAAATTACCTGTCGTTTCTCGAGACGCTCAAGGGTACCAAGACCGAGTCTGTGTCGCTCGACACGTTGAGTAAGTGGATCCGTCAGTGCCCTGGATATCGGTCTGATGCCGTCTTTGTTGCGGCGATCAGTCGCCGCCTCTCAACCACCCCCACGCCCGACGACCACGCCGCTTCTCGAAGCTCTCAAAGCGGAAAAGTCGGCCCAAAAAGACAAGGAAGCGATCCTTCGCAATCACGCTCATTACAAGGACGCCACCGCCACCACGAGCGGTAAAAAAGAAGACGCCAAGAAGAAGGCGGTCGTTGCTGCACCCGCGCCGGCTGTGAAACTGCCAGACCCCCCCACGCCGTCGAGCAAAAAGGCTAAAAAGACGGCGGCGCAAAAGGCGCAAGATGGGCAGGGTGCTCTGGGAAAGAGTCCGCCTGCGGGTGGCGGGGGTGGTGGTGCTGTACCGTCCAGTGCGAAAACGCCCGTGCCTGCGTCTCGACACCGGCCTCCCAAGGAGCCACATGGGCGTTCGCACTCGGGCAAGGGCGATACGTCCACCGCGCCCGTGCCTCCCTCTACGTCGGCGTCTGGCCCCGGCCCGACGCAACCTCTTGTTGTGACCACGGAAAACGTCACCCCAGGCCCGCCTGCCAGCGGACCCGTTCCGGCGCAGGTCCAACGCAAAAACCGACCCGTGATTGGGCTCGGTCGGCATTTCGAAGCGGCGTTGAACGGTGCTGGTGTGGCGGTCGCACCGGGGCCTGGTCCAGGTGGCGATCGCAAGCGACGCGACAAGGGCGGCGAGTCTGGGCCTGGACCTGGATCGACGGAAGGGGGTGCTGGGAAGGGGAAGAAACATCGGGAGGAACGTCAACGCCCACCTGAAGTCGTTCCGAGTATTTTGCAGCGTCCAGAGGTGGGTCCGGATGTGGTGATCGTGCAACGGCCGCAGTCGCCACGGGGGACGGAGGGGCATGGGGAGGTTGCCAGTCCTGGTTCCGGTGCTGGTGGCGGCGCCAGTGTGAGAGGCGCGAGGAGGGGGAGAGGCAGAGGCAGAGGTGGGCATCGTGGCGGGTAAATTGGTATGCGTCGTCGGAGGCTCTGGATTGGGGGCGTTTCTCCAGTACGGAACGCGTCTATCCGGGCCCTCCGAATCAGACACGCCGGTCCCACTCTGGTGTCATGGTTCCAGATACCCTTGGACGCCCGCCATTTGGTCCGCTTCGAGCGGTATTTTCTTGCAAGGTTATCAAACAAGACAGTCGACGTCGTTTGTCGGCTTTCATGACGTTCTCGTACATGGTACAACGATTTCAGGAGTCGCCTCGTGTTGTAGAGGATATAATTCTACGCATGTCATGTTTTGCATCGACAACACAGCTTGGATTCCGAGTGTCTACAAGTTGGAACAAGCTTGATTGATGCCAAATACTAGTATGAGCTGGTGGTCACGTTGGATCGTCTGAACGAGTCCTGGCATACATGCATTAAGATATGACTCGTCGCTAAAACTCTAATTGCCCTTTGCGGTGAGCCCCGAGCCTTGTGTGAACTAAGGGAAAACGTTGTACCGGGGAAGCCTGGCATGGCAGGCCGGGGTCCTCACCACTCATGGGCAGTGGCAAGAGTCCTGGCGGAGTGGCTGGAGTCCTCGTAGGTCGTAGCTAGTCCTTGTGTTCATAGTTAGTCATCATTACGCATCGTCCTTGCCTCCTTCCATCCGCGTGGTGACGACGGGAGCCCTCCAGAGAGTGGGGGCAGTGTGTCCCGCTTTTGAAACCAACTCTGTGTATATGATATTGCTGGCTCCTACATCACCGTAGCATGGAGTCCGCGTCACGGTCATCAACAAAACTGGGTGTGTACTCTTCGTTCAAAAACGGCATCATTTCCGATCAAGTTGACTGTTCCCCCAAAAGAAATCAGAGACAGTGGGAACAGTATAACATACTCCGTCGCATTCTCTCCAGACGGAAAACATCTATTGAGCGCTGGACAGAGTCATGGGACTCGGAAATGGCAAGTCAGCGATGGTCGGGAGGTATTGGGGTTATTGGGGGGCGACTCCAAAGTCTACGCTATCGCTTTTTCGAGGGATCACAAATGGATAGTGGACGGAGCCGAGCAGGGGGCAAGTGTGTGGGACGCAAAGACCCACAACAAGGTCGTCCAGGTGGGTACGACTGTCGTGCTTACGGTGGACTTCTCCCCCGACTCGACCAAATTTGCGACCGGGACTGGATCGCGCGAGGCCACGCCGGATTCTTACTCGCTCAACATCTGGGACGTGACGACTGGAGAAAGGCTTGTTGGCCCGCTCGAACATGACGGTACCGTCGTTGGGGTCAAATTCTCTCCTAATGGCAATCATATCGCCACTGTCACCAAGAAGCACCACATCCGAATTTTTGATAGCAGAAACGGTGACCAGCTTATTGTCATCGACAACCCGATACCCGAGTGGTCTGCAATCACTCCCATTGTCTGGCCTTTCGACGGTCAGCTCTTCGCCATATCCGAGGGTGGTAAAATCAGGTCTTTCGATACATCCACTGG
>JBBPQL010000569.1:0-21844 GCA_038092515.1 Boletus subparvulus | reverse complement strand
CATTGGCTTTTTCTTCATATTCAATCAAAGTCAACTTGAAAACTCATATTATTCAAGTTAAACTTGTCCCTCAATAGTTACTTCAGTATATACTACATAAATGTGTGTGGTGGACATCGGAGTGTTGCACCCATGGGACCCATGTGGGTTGAGCTTGTGTTGGGGTATTGCTCATGATCAGTGTGTTACAGTATGCGAGAAAACCAAAAAAGGAAAAACCACATGGTTTCGCGTTAGCCGATGTAAGTGCCATAGGCATCACATATGTTACATACTTTTTTCAGCGCTGGTTAGTTAGTTGATATATTAGCTAAATATACAAGCCACAACCGGCCGAGCAAGCCATATTCAATCATCAGTTGCATATGATTGTAAACTGAATAGATTATCAACCAATTCAGTAGACTAGTATTTAAGACTAGCAGTAGCTTAGGGGCCAAATCTTACATAACTTCTTGGTTTCGTCCCTTAACCATCTCGTCTGCGCTCGTCCGACATTGCTCATATTATCTTATCTCACTTAACTCAATTATCTAAGCCATCTCAACAGGGTTATGAGCCCCACTCCATGTCTATAATCATCCTCACCCATATTCGTTCAATCATACATCAGCACTGTTCTAAGTGATGTCAGATCTCGCACAGCCACAGCCTCCACCCAGGATGTGTTACACTTGACTCGGGTAGAGGCAAACATATGTAGACTTGAAGGGGACAAGGACTAGGGTTCTTGAAGGACATCTTCAAGAGCAGAGGATGTCGGGGGCTTCCACGACGACTCCTAGCAACAGTCGGTTGCTTAGGGAGTTTCAAGGACTAAGGTATGAAGGAGCGCGTACTCAGAAGTAACATGAAGACTTAGAGAAATCCAAGTATCAAGGGAAGATCAAGTAGATTAAAGTTAGAGAGAATACATGAAGTATTGTCGTTTAAATAGGTGGGCACGTGGCACATAGACCAAGCAGTGTTCGTAGCACTAAGGCCAAGGCAGATATAAAGAGAAAGCTAAGCTTTGTGATAGATGGGGTGAGGCTGCATTGAGGCAACACATGGGAGAAGAAAGACGTCTGTAAAGGGTAAGTGGAAATGGGACAATGGAACCATGCACAGCATGCAGAAGAAGAAGTTGTGTTTAGGTGGAAGGCATTCCAAAGGAATGGTGTGAAGAGGTAAGGAAAGAGTTAGAAGTCAAGCAAAGTAAGAAAGAAAAAGGGAATCATAACAGGATGCTGCTGCCTATTCTGCCACTGCCCATGGTAACACCTGCTGGATCTGTATCTCAGTCATTCTCAGTGTCTGTACCATCCACTTAGACCATAATGGCTAATTCCAATGCCTTGAGCATGTCCACCTCATCTCCTAAAATTGAGAAGTTGAGGGATGGCAATTGGCTCGCCTGGAAGACCTGCATAGCCACCATTCTCGAAATGAAAGAGGCACTAGAGGTCGCAACAGGTATAACACCACAGCCACAGGACCCTGCCGCTCTGGCTATTTGGAAAACCAAAGATCTTGTCGCTCGTACATTAATCACTACAGCGATAAAGGATGAACAAATAATCCACATTTCTGACTGCTTGACGTCAGCTGAAATGTGGAATGCCCTTCACGTGACTCATGAGCCACGCAGGCAACAATCCATCCTGTCCCTGCAACGTGTGCTCTACAGCATGCAAGCAGAGGAAGGTGCTGATATACCAGCTCACCTAAATGAGATGAAAGCCTTACGTGATCGACTTGCCCTATTGGGTTATTGCACTGATGACAACGACTTCAAATCCATATTAGTCACCTTGCTCCCATGCAGCTGGGAATCCTACACCACTTCGTACCTTGGATTTCAGGGAGGTACCCAAGGAAATCAAAATGCGCAGGTCTTGACATCTGCAGAGTTGGCCTCCCTACTGTGCAAAGAATACACAAGGAAGAGGGGAAGGAAGCTAAAGGCGAGTATGCCTATAATGTCCAGATCGGAAATAGTTCCCAAAAGGGGAAACGTCCCTGCTCCATATGCAAGTGCAGCAATCACAAGACCACTGATTGCCGCTACAAGGGCAAGCCGAGATGTGAGGTATGCACCAAACTTGGGCATAAGGCTGATGAGTGTTGGAGGAACCCTGCCAATAAGGGCAAAGGGAGGACTACCAAACACAAAGAGAATCGGGCATCCAGCTCCAAAGGTAAAGAGTGGGCTTGAGTGGCAAAAGAGAAAGATGACATAGACAGTGATACTGAGAAACTATCTAAGGCATTTGCCACATGTGTAATCATTACTGAGAACAAAGAGGCTGAGGAGGCTGAATTTTCCGTTTACTCTTGGATTGCAGACTCTGGTGTGATGACGCATATATGTGTGCATTAGAGCGCATTCAGTGATTATACTCCAATTCCTAAAAAGGAAGTACAGGGACTGGGAAATAAACCTGTAAGCACATACAGAAAAGGAACTGTGATGCTATCTAGCTGAATTGATAATTGCATTACCAAAATTCGCTTACATGGCACCTTACATGTCCCTGAGGCATGAGAAAACCTTATCTCACTCAGGAAAATCGACAGTGTCGGAGGCCAGCGCAGCCTTGCACATGTTCTTGACTCACACATGCGCACTGCCTACCTCACCTTACCCTCATGGTTAGCTTCTCTTCCATTATATGGCTGTACTGATACACCTGTTATCCTCATGTACAACTCATGGAGGAGTCATGTAGCATAGCATATCGTTCGATCTAGTGTACACATAGCCAAATCCCTGTATAGTATATAAAGCCTCAATAGAGTGTCAGGAGGACCTCAGTCTTGTCCTCTTGGAGATTTCCCATCGTCTCTAGGACCTACCAGATCACTTCTATTGTCTCTACTTGAACAGCTAGCGCTCTTAGTGAGTGTTGGTCGTTTCAGAAGGAACTTATGTACCATGGATGTTTGACACATGAATTGCTGGTTCTGTGTGATAGAATTGCAGATGCTGTAACCAACTTGAGGTCTGTGGGTGGCCACCAGGTTGGGGTCGACTTGATAAGGCTAGTAGAATGGAATTGATAGCCATGAAAGGGAGATGAATGTCCAGAAACACTTACCATTCCAGGCGAGCATGGTGTTTTTCAACGAGTGGGTTATGATCAGCTGGATCTGGCTGCTGGGCAAACTGCTAATTTTAAAAAGAGCACAATGGATAGGACAGAGTTGACCAAGAGGATCAACAAGCAGTCAGTTTGACTCAGTTGCAGTGAAGGAACCTGCCATGGACCAAATGGCTGATGGCATAAGCCTTGGCTCATTGCTGGACATCACTCAATGTTTCGCTCAACCTTGAGCAACATGCTGGGCCTGTGTGGTCTGCTTGCATCCTACAGATAGGCTGTTCATTGCGGCAGCGGCCCCGTCTGTGGATGTAGCCACTTGTTCTGGTTTGTCAATGTGCTTGTGTGCTCGACACTCCTCTTTGTCTATCCTTCCAACCTCGAGTTCGTTGCCTGCCGCATTTTCATGGCTCATAGCCACCTCCTGACCCTCTTCTCGTGATTCATCTTGGCATGGTACAGTCTTTGACTCATGTCCCTGGGGTTGTGTGGGTTCAATGTACACGTGGAAGACTGCCTCGTCTCCACCAACTTCTTGGGGGTTGCTTGCCGCATGTTTGCATGTTCGGGTATCGCTTGATCAATCACTTGTTCATGTTCTGGACATTGTCCAGTGGGGTGTGGGATGAACCAGCAGAGAAAATGAAACCAGAGACAATGCTGGCAGTGATGGACAGTGGAGTGAAGGCAAGCAAGGGCATGTATGTGAAGCGAGAGAGTGTGTGTGATGAGGGCGAGCAGTGTGTAGTCCAAGTCTGGGTGCAGTGTGCGCACACCTACACTGGCAGGCCACCCCACAGTCAATACCCATGGGATGGGTGTAGCACTGATAGCAGACCTATACCCATATTACTTACCCAGTGTGGGTAAGAGTGTCATACCTGTGGATTTACCCATACCCATGCAATCTCATGGTGTATATTGTAAGGAGCAGCTACGATACTTTCAGCGCCATGGTGCGCTCTTTTCTCCTTTCACTTTATCACCTTTTTCTTTGTTTCATCTCTCGTCTATTTCATTTCCCTTTCTCCTTTGTAGCTTACTCCACTGACTTCATTAGTCGTCATTACCTTGTGTCGAGCCCCTTGACATCATCTTTGTCCCTGGGTCATATCATATATAAGCAAAGCTATAACTTCTCGAATAACAAGTTAGTTTCCCCCATTGAATAGATCCAAATGAAAGTCTTCGCGCTGCAACGAGCAGCGACAATGCCCAAAATAGATCATCTTCCACATCTCACTTCCTTATCACCAACTTTCCTTTTTGGATTATCTCTGTCCCCTTCAAACTCACATCACACTGTTCCTGCCTCAAACGCAGTGAACTATCTACAATATTTAACTCATCCAACCTAAAACAATTGACTGTATGTTGCTATTTCTCCCACATTCCATGACTGTTACAGACCCATAGTAATTTTCCCAGATTTCTCCCTATTTTTCCAGATTTTCTAGAACAACTTTCGCATTCAGCCCCTATCTATTAGCCCCTATCACCCGAAACCACCAAATGCTCAAGTCCCCTCACAGTCCAGACCCTTTCACCTCATGGGTACCATGTGTATTGCAGTGCGCCTCATGTTCGCCTCATGTCGGCCTCACCAATCACACATGGTGTGCAGCCTCACACATGTTCACCTCATGACTCACACATGCACACTGCCTACCTCACCCTATCCTCATGGTTAGCTTCCCTTCCATTACATGGCTGTACTGATACACCTGTTATCCTCATGTACAACTCATGGACAAGTCATGTAGCATAGCATATTGTACGATCTAGTGTACACATACATAGCCAAACCCCTGTGTAGTATATAAAGCCTCAATAGAATGCCAAGAGGACCTTAGTCTTGTCCTCTTGGAGATTTCCCATCGTCTCTAGGAGCTACCAGTCCACTCTACTTGTCACTACTTGATCTACTAGTGCTCTTACTGGATGACAAGGGATAATTGAGTAGATTCAAGTTAAGGAAAAAGTACATGAGGTGTCATCGGTTTAAATAAGTGGAGACCCGGCGCACGGACCATGCAGTATTCCCAGTGGAAAGACTGAGACAAGTATAATAGGAAAGAGGTCCGTGCGATAGCGAAGATAAGGCTGCGTGGTTAGGCACGCATGAAGAAGAGAGATGTCCGTAAGAAGAAAAGAAGCGAATAGAACCATGCGTAGTGTGTAGTAAAGGAAGCTACATTTAGGTATAGGGAATTCCAAAGGAACAGTGCGAAGAGAGTCAGCGAATAACAGCGAGACAGTCAGTTGATCAAGAAAGAAAAGAGTAATCGTAACATTACCCCCGCGTTAGCCCTGAGACAACGACGAAGGATTCAAAAATACCCAGAGTCCGATCCACAAGGGCATCCCGTGATGTTACTCCATCCAACACTATCAATGACACCGTCTCCACTAATGTCCTCATAAATGTCCGCGTCGTCTTGGTCGGAGATAGGAGAGCGGTTTCGGTTTCGAGGGTGGTAAGGCCTGGGGTAAGGTGAATGAGAGCGACGAGGTGGGGGAGCGGGCAGTGGAGAGCGGCGTGAGGACCCAGAAGACCGACGGGATGTTGTTGGGGAGAAGTTGGATGGAGAAGGAGGGACAGGGCGATGATGAAGAGGGCAGCGATTCGGATTGTGACCTGGTTCCCAGCAGAGACAAGAGGGGCATTGGTAAACGGGGCATTGGTTGCGGTAGTGGCCAAGACGGTGACAGGAGTGGCAGGCTTGGTGGTAGCGAGGATGGGTAGTGGGAAGGGGAACTTGTGCATTTCCTCCAGTCCACCAAGATTCAAGCCGTTGAAGGACTTGTTCTTCTTCAGACGCAATGAGGGAGGAAGAGGCTGAGATGTTTGGGGAGGCGGAGGTTTGGGTGGATAGAGCGGTGACAAAAGAAGAAGAAGTGTCGGGGGAGTTGCGGTGCGAGAGTTCTAACATATACCTGTCGATGTCTTCCAAAAACTCCAACATACCGAGTTGGTACATTGCCATCACTAGCGAGCCCTTGACTTCTAAGTATACCTTCCGAACAAGGTGAGATAAAAGGGTTTGCTGAGGGGAGGGGGAAAGGTTGGTAGACATGAGGTGGAGGTGGGAGTTTTTGAGGTAGGCATGTCAGAGAGCATAGAGGGGGGAACCAATGTCGAGGAAGGAATCAATTGATAAAGCGAATGCAGGGGAGCGGAGGTATTCAGAAAGTTTCTTGATATCGCAGGCGTTGGGGAAGTCATCTCTGAGGGTATGGGCATAGAGGGGAGTGGTCACGGAGTGAATAGGAGTAGGTACTGTAGCAAGAGAGATAGGAGGGAAACTATCAGGCGCGGGAGAGGGAGACCCCCAGCCTGCTTCGGGTCGAGTAGACGAAGGGTGAGAAGTATCGTCGACAATAGAAGAAGAGAGGGACGAAGCGGTGGAAAGGGTGGAGGCATTGTGGAACATGGTGATGGTTGTTTCAGTGAGAGAGAGATTCTGAGGGGAATGTGGAGGGATGTAGGTTCTTATAGGCGGTCAAAGTGGACTTGGCATGTTTCAGGTTCTGTTCTGGGACCCAAGAGTCTTCTTCGGCCAAGTACCCTTTCCATCAGATCAGGAAGGAACGGGATGATGGAGGTCTGCGGTGGTGAATGATCTTCTCAATTTCGTATTCTTCTTCTCCATCGATAAGGTCAGGAGGTGGTGCAGGAAAGTTCTGGCCATGGATTTCATTTTCGCGATAGGGCGATAAGAGGGAAGCGTGGAAGACAGGGTGGATCTTCCAGGTTTTCAGTAGTCGGAGTTGGTAGACGATAGGAGATAAGACTTTGGTAATAGTAAATGGTCCTTCCCATTTAGGGGCGAATTTTGGGTTAATGATGAGGCATTTCAGATTTCTGGCCTCTAGCCAGACTTTATCTCCTTTGATGAAGGGTTTGAAGCCCCTTCGGAAATGGGCCGTCATGACTTGTCAGGCTAGCTCATGAGCAGCTAGGGCTTCGTTGCAGGCGGTGGAGAGGATTTTTAGGCGGGATTCTATTGTAGGAATGGAAGTGTCGGAGATGACTGAAGGAAGGGCATGGGGTTCATATCCCATCATGAGGTAGAATGGGGATTGATTGGTGACAGAATGAGGGCGGTGATTATGTGTGAATTCAGCATGGAAGATTGATTCGGACCAAGATGCAGGGTTATTGCTGCAGAAGATGCGAAGGTAGGTTTCTATTTCTTGATTTACTCGTTCTGTTTCACTGTCGGACTGAGGATGGTAAGCGGTAGAGAGGGAGAGGTCGTAATGTAGGAGTTTTCCGAGTTCGCGAGCAAAGGAGGAGGTGAATTGAGGTCCCCGGTTGGAGATGACTTTGTCAAAAAGTCCAAAGCGGAGGAAAACCTTGTGGAAGAAAAGGGAGGCGATTCCTTCGGCGGTAACGGATTTCTTGGTAGGGCATAGAATCACCCCCTTAGTAAGCCCATGGTCTACCACGACCAGGAGAGAATCAAAGCCCAAGGAAATGGGAAGATCCATGATGAGATCACAGGAAATTTGTTGGAAGGGGCGGGAAGCAAGAGATTTGATAGGCGATAGGGGGGGTATGGTGGGGTGCGTGTTAACTTTATTTTGCTGGCAGGTGGCACAGCCCTCAACATATCGGCGAATGAAGGAAGCAAGTCCCAGCCACCAAAACTCAGCAGCGACCAATTGACAGGTTTTAAGGAAACTGGGATGGCCGGCGGACTCATGGTCATGGCATCATTCGAGGATGGTGCAGCAGAGGGAATCATTGGCGGGGACGTAGACACGGCCTTTATAGGTGAGGACACCGACCTCGACTTGCCAGTCAGCAAGGTGGGAGCGGAAGGGGAGAGGGATGTCCTTGTGCATAGATTGAAGTGCCTGCAGGACGAGGGGATCGCCGGCAGAAGCTGACTCAATGCAATGGGAGAGGGCAGTGTCAATGATGTTGACAAAGAGGGAAGGCGGGAGGAGGGTGACATTATCATTGTCAGAGTCATTCAAGGGGAGGAGGTCGGGGCGGTGGGATAGAGCATCAGGGCCGGTGAGCAGTTTCCCAGGGACATGGACCATTTTGAGATTATAGTCGGCGAGGTTAACGAGCCAGCATGCTTGGCAGCAGTTAAGTACTTGGGGTTGGCGGAAATAGGTCAGGTTTTTGTGATCAGTAAAGACCTGCACCGGAAAGGGAGAGCCATGAAGATAGTGGTGCCAGGATTTCAGCGCACAGATGACTGCAAGGAGCTCCCAGTCGTAGATGTCATAATTTCGCTCGGCTGGGGAGAACGATTGTGAAAGGTAGGAACAAGGGTGCCAGTCTCCATTGGGGTCGGTTTGGAGGAGGATGGCTCCGGACGCATGCTTAGAAGCGTCGGTGGCAACAGCAAAGGGGGCGGACAAGTTGGGAAGGTGGAGAACAGGTTTTGAGAGGAAAAGGCGTTTGAGGGAGTTGAAGGACGATTGACATGAGGGGGACCAATTCCAAATGAGGTTCTTCCTGGTGAGATCAATGAGGGGACGGGCGACGTTGGAGTAGTCAGGGACAAAGCGCCAGTAGAAGTTGGCGAAACCAAGGAAGGAGCGAACATCCTTCACCTTGGTTGGGGTAGGCCAGCTCACGATCCCGTCGAGCTTAACGGGATCCATAGCCAGTTGGCCTGGTTTCACTATCATCCCGAGGTATTCAACTTTGTCCGTGGTGAACTTGCACTTTTCGAGCTTCAAGTGAAGGTCCAGTTCGGTCATGTGTTGTAGGACACGCTTGGTGTGTTCCTCATGGAGGGTGGCGTCGGGGGAGAAGATGAGGAGGTCGTCCATATAGATGACAAGCCACCCTTCGGCAATCATGTCACGGAAAGAGTCATTCATGAACCGTTGGAAGGTAGTGGGGGAGTTAGTAAGACTGAAGAACATAACAGTGGGTTCAAACAACCCTTTATGGGTGATGAAGGCTGCCTTCCATTGGTGACCATCCTTGATTCGTACATTGTTGTACCTCCATCGAATATCAAATTTGGTGAAAACTTTGGCGTCACGTAGTTTGTCAACGAGGTCGGAGATAAGGGGAAGGGGGTAGGCATCTCGGATGGTGTGTTCGTTGACATATTGGTAATCTTGGCAAGGGCGAAGTCCTCCGTCTTTCTTTTTGACAAAGAAAAAGGGCGAGGCTTGGGGGGAGTTGGAGGGACGAATCTTTCCAGAAGCGAGGTTCTCATCAAGGAAGTCCTCGGTGGCTTTTCGTTCTTCGGGGGAGAGGGGATACACTTTCCTGATTTTTGGGGTGAAGGCGTCGTCAAGGTTGATCTCGTGATCATAGGGTCGAGATGGGGGGACATGGTCAGTGGCCTCCTTGGAGAACACGGAGGTGAACGAAGAGTATTCTGGAGGAAGTGTAGGTTTGGGTTGGGATTTTTCGGCGGTGGCGGCAAGTTCAGTGGCAGTGGTCAGTTTGGCGATGATCGGGGATCCTGCTGGGATAAAGCGGGAACCACATCGGATAATTCGGTAGATGGTGTGATTCTGCCGGGTGCGGGTGATATACTCATTCTTGGTTTCCCAGTCGTTGTATACGAAGAGGTGTTGGTCGACAACAGCATTAACGTTGACGTGTCGTGGGGGTTTGACAGAAGGTCGAGCGAAGTGGGATTCATGTCGTTTGGTGTTGACCGGGAAGGAGCAGAAGAGTTCTTGGGACTGGTCAAGGGATTCCTTGATGGAGAGGGTTTTCTTGACCCAGTCGATTGTGGGGTTGAGTTCCTTCAGCCAAGGGAGTCCTAGGATCACATTTTCGTTTCCCAGATTCATAACATAAAGGGTGACTTGGCGGGTTATTCCTCCAACGTTGAGGAACAAGGTGGTGGGGAATTGGATTACTCCCCTGGAATTGACAGAGTTATCCGCGTTCTGAGCTTGGATCGGGGCTTTCAGGCATTGGGTAGGAAGTCTATGTTTCCTGATAAACCCCCAGTCGATACATGAGATGCTTGCCCCACTGTCAATGAGGGCCCGGGTATCAATGTCTTTCATCGTGTGCGAAGGGACAATAAGTTGGACTGGGATTTGCATAGTGGGTGAAGACTTTACAAATACATTCGCACACGACATGGAAGGAAGGGTTTGCGTTGGGGAACTCTTCCATTCTAAAAATCCAAGGGTTTGAAAGAAGTCTTTCGCACTATCTCTTCCTCCTCTTCATCGTCATCAATCTCCTCAAGTTTTGGTAGCTCCTCGCTGCTAACCTTTTGTACCTTTTGGTTGGCCTTTTGGGTGAAGGAAGTGCGATGGTACTAAGGTGGCCGGGCTTTCGGCAGCAGAAGCAGAGTTTCTTCTTGACGCAACATTTGCGTTCTTCCGGAGTGAGCTTGGAGACTTTGATGGTGTCGACGATCATGGCGTTAGGATCATGGGTTTTGGCATTCAAAGAGTTGGAGAACGAGTGGTAGTTCTGGTGGGAGGCCTTCGAGTTTCTTTTGGTGATGTCATCCGCTCGTTCCCATTGAGTTTGGAAGGCGATGGCCTTCTTGTACCAGTCGTTGATAGTGGAGGGAACGGTGTCCATGGACATGATGTGGCGCATCAAAGGAGGTGGAATTCCTGCAGAGAAGTATCCGATCAGGACATTGGCATCTGAGATATTGGCGAGGGCTATGTGGTTCTTGAAAGTGGAGATGTACTCTATGAGGGAAGGGGAGTATGTGTTGTTCTTTGCATTTTTCTGCATGCGTTTAGTGGATAGCCAGGAAATGGCGTTCCCGGTAATGTCAAGGTGTTTAAATGCAGTGTTGAACTTAGTGACGAAATCGGCAAAAGTTCCAAGGGAAAACAAGGTTCCAGAGATTGCGCTTTGGTGAAAGGTTGCAGCCCAAGTAAGAGCTGACCCTTTGGTCATGTAGGAGAGAGCAAAGGTGATTTGCTTCTCATCGGTGTCATAGACTGCTTTGTTAACAAGGAGATAGAACTGCACAGCGTGGAGCCAATGCATGGACTTATCGTAGGATCCATCAAACGCCTCAGGGACGCCGATGCGTAGTTCAGTGGGTTTGGAAGACATAGGTGGTGGAGGGGGAAAGTGGGAAAGGAGTGGTGGCGGTGGGAGTGGCGGTGGAAGAGGAAAAAGGGGAGTGGTGTTGACTGGAGTAGGGGAAGGCGGGGTAGGAACTCTGGGAATAAAGATGGTGGCGGAGAGGTGATGGGATAGTGCACAGGTTTCGTCTTCCTCCTGAGTGGTCAGAAGGGTTGAGTCAGGGTCGAAGGGTTCTTCCTTCTGGGTGTCTGAGTGGAAAGGTTCAGATGGTGAGTTGGTGGGTGAAGGTTCTCGTGGCCTGGGCAGGAACCAACGAGGATTGCGGGTGGGTTGTTGGGCAATGGTGGGAGACTATATTGAAGATAGCTCCATTGAGGAGAACTTGAATCTTTTGTTATGCTAGACTTGGGTAGAGGCTGGCGTAGACTTGAAACATTGAGAGGTCTAGGGTTCTTGAAGGGCTTCTTCAAGAGACAGGGATGCTGGGGGCTTCCGCAGCAACTCCTAGTAACAGACGGTTGTGTAGGGAGTTTCAAGGACAAGGGTCTTTCGAAAGAGCACGCACTCAAAAGTAGCGTGGAGACTTAGAGAGATCCGGATGACAAGGGATAATCGAGTAGATTCAAGTTAAGGAAAAAGTACATGAGGTGTCGTCAGTTTAAATAAGTGGAGACCTGGCGCACGGACCATGCAGTGTTCCCAGTGGAAAGACTGAGATGAGTATAATAGGAAAGAGGTCCGTGTGATAGCGAAGATAAGGCTGCATGGTTAGGCATGCATGAAGAAGAGAGATGTCTGTAAGAGGAAAAGAAGCGAAAAGAACCATGTGTAGCATGTAGTAAAGGAAGCTACGTTTAGGTATAGGGCGTTCCAAAGCAACGGCACGAAGAGAGTCAGCTAATAACAGCAAGACAGTCAGTTGATCAAGAAAGAAAAGAGTAATTGTAACACTTCATGTGAGTGCTGTTGTTGATAAACGTCGGCTGGATAGGATATGTTATCGTCCATATTCGAACCTTGAAGGCAACCCACCTTTAAAGCCATGCCCGCATAGTGGTTCCCCTTCACCGAGAACTTAGTGCCACATGATGCAGGTCTGATTTCACTGACGAGAATTGTCTTGTAGGGTAAGTTACTTTGAACTTCCTTGTAGTCCCAGTTACTGTGATGTCCAGGCTGGTGGATGAAGTCCATCTGATAGTTGGCTTGCACGAGTATGAGATGGCTTGCAATTAGTGATCTGCAGGCCCAGCTTGGCCTGAAAGCCCCAGCTTGGGCCCGGCTTTCAGGGGCTCAGGCTTTGAGATATTGTGAGCCAGGCCCTGAGCCTGCACAAGCCCTCAATCAGAGCCCAGCCCGGCCTGAAGCTGGGGCCCAGGGCCCAAGCCACAGCCTGTGTGGTACAGCGTATGCAGTGCCAAGCGACAATTAAACTGTGTAGTAGTACATTCACAAGTACTAGCTACAACTTGTCCGAAGTATCACAGTCGGTTTCATCACCAGTCTCATCATCACCATCCTCACTGATCTCATTCAGCATTGTGGCCTCAGTGAGCAGTGATGGGTCTTCACGAAATAGTAAGTTCAATTTTGCAGCACATTTCTGGAACTGCAGTGCCTCTACAACATCAGACTTGAGGTGGTTGCGTCTCTTGGAGATGGTAATCCTGGCGGAGGAGAAGACATGCTCGGCTGAAACTGAGCTTGACATGATAGAGAGAAAATCGTGTGCGAGTGAGGCCCAAACTGGATACTGTGTTGAGTTAATGCCCCACCATTGAATCAAGGACAGATTGCCAAGATTGTCTTTCCTGTTGAGGTATTTATGGAAACCGCGGAGCCATGGTGTTGATGGGTCATCCCACTGCACACCTGTGTTGTTCGATGCAGACATGTCAACGTCATCACTACCATCACTCTCGTCATCCACCAACTTGCTGAAAAGTGCCTGCAGTTTCGGGTTATGGGTAGTGATGTGACGAGCATGGCTTGAGGGATGAGGTGCGTCAGTAGGATTAGGGTATATCATTTGAAATCGTTCTTGATACTTGAGATATGTTAACAACGATGACAATACATGTTAACTGAATACTATACTTACGATGGTCTCAGCATGCTGCAAAGCTTTGAGGTAAACGTCTTCACCCCAGTTTGTTTGTATGTAGTCTAATTTTTGCTGCAGGTCAAGGACTACAGGCATGGTTAGTCACACTGAAAATGGGATCCAAGATATGAGTTGGCACTCACTCATGGCTACAATGTGGGCATTGGATGTTGACATATGATCATAGTAGGTTGACACCTTCGCTAACCCAACCTCGAGGGCCTTGCAGAATGAGCCATATTTCTTTCGCCTTGTGCATGCCATCCATGCCTTAAAGAGGGCTTTGAGTGTGGGTAATGACATGTGAAGTGTAGGTTCATGCTCCATGGAGAATGCATATTGAGCATTCTCAGCATGCTAAGGTGGCCTAGGTGAGCATTACTCGACCTGCAGAACCATTGTACATACCACCAGGAGGGCGAGCATGAGGTGCACTCTGTCCCACTCTGATTTCATTAGCTGTAGGTTCAATAGCTTGCGGCTTTTTGTGGTGTCGTGACGTTCCTGCCAAGCAAGGCGTTCTACAAATGTGTTTACCTCCTAGAACTTGTCAGTAGATGGTATCTTAAAGAACGAAACCATGTATTACCTCCTTCAAATCCAGCGCATGTTGAAGCATCATGAATGTAGATGACCAGCGGATTTTCATATTGACAAGCAGTTGCTTGGTAGGCAAATGAGTCTGAAGGCTTTTGAAAAGTTGTTTTCGTTGTGCTGAAGACCATGCTTTCAAAAGAATGTCAGTGCCTTGAAAAATTCCATTCTTGTTGGCCTACCTTGACTGCAATGGTGCGAACAAGGCCAATTTCATCACAACAGTCTTTGTCGCAGGCTGGTTCTAAGTTGTCATTTGTTGTCGAGGGGTTGTAGTGTGCCATAGTGCTGTATGCGCCCATAAACGCTTGCGTGGCCAGGTTTATAATATGAGCCATGCATCTACGATTATTGGTCTAAATACCTATATCATGTCAAGCATACCAACTGACTCACCATAATCGTCTTTTTTTGGCATCAAATGGATGACCATGTTTTAATAAAAGCCATGTGAACTCCTCTAGCATCATGTCATTATTACTTGCATTGTCACAGGTTACATACCCAATCTAAGAATAGACAATCAAATGGTGGAATGGCAGGGAAAGTGTGTGACAGACCTTGTGTGAGATCCTGGCACGCTGGACAACCTTGAAAAGGGCTTGACCGAGATGGACACCATTGTGAGCATTGTTGAGGAGTGTGAATCCCAACAGACTGGTTTGAAGTGTCCATGCACGAGGAGATGCCTCACCATGGTGCAACATTGACGTCTCCTCAATCCAAGCAGCAGTGACGGCGAAATATCCGTCTGTGTTGGATGCCTGCCAAGCATCACATGTTAAGTTGACGCGGCCCTTGATGACCGGGCTCTGATGCATGTGATGAGGGAGATTACAATTCAAATAAAATGGAACCTACATTGAGTCATTCCTTGAGGGCTGCAAGGTTCGTTAGGAAGAGGCTGATGATAGCTTGATGAGTGGTTTTGGTTGCAGGTAAGTTGACTCCATTTGGTGCATAAGATGCGATGTCAATCATGTTTTTGAAGGCTGGATGCTGGAATGCTTCGAGCGGCTGTAATATTGCATCATTAGTAGAGAATTTTATACTAACAAAGGAGGGCTTACCTGGTCTGTCTCAATGATCCATTTGATTGCAGCAGTGCAGAAGCTGGGTTCCGTATATCGGACGACCTGCTCTTTGGACACAAGATGCCCATCAAGGGACACCTGCTTGCTAAGGGTGGATGTCAAAGTTGCAGCCACCTGTTCTCGAGCCAAATTGCGGCGTCGTTTGGCATCCTAGGGTAGCATAGATTCAAAATTATTGTCGGCAGCCCATTTGCGGTATTCCATTGGGTGGTTGGCTTGTTGGTGGCGGCATAAGGTAGTGGCCTCATTGATGATGGCAACAACCTTCTTGTGCAGTTTTCTTCAAGTTTGTTTTGTTAATAAGATGGACAGGCAATAGGAACAGAAATACACACGTGCAGACATAACAGTCTCAATATTTCTTGTCATTCTTGAGGCCTGTTACAATTTGTCTCCTCACTCATGGTATCTTCTTGCTATCTTTCTTTTGTCGCACTCACATCCTTTTTGGTATGTGTTCTTACGATTGGGTTCATTGCCTAATCCTCTTGAGTTCGTCTAACTCTTCTTTCATTGAACTCTAACCCTATGCCATTCATCTTCCATTACTACCAGACAGGGCTATACCTTCTTATTCATTTCTGCTTACTAGTTTGACTCTTATCTGCGGACAGCCTCGCCTTCTAACCGATTCTATCACAACGGTTACATGTTCCAGCTTACTCACATTATTCCCTCTTGTTCTATAATGTTCTATGCTTACGCGTCCCATAGTATAAGTAGTCTGCCGCTTGTACTATATTCTCTATTCTTGTTCTGCACAATCTAGCATATACTTGAGTCCATAAGCATTCGGCTTGTGACCTTCGAAGATACTCAACGCTCGACCTTCGCATCTCTAAGTTAAATCAAGGACACAGTGTCTCTTCGTGAGCACCTCCCTTGAGACAACTTGGTTCCGCCTCGATCTACAAAGTGTACATCTCGCGTAACAAAAGAACAAGAATCTCCTTTTGTCCCTCCTATCTAGGAGTAGGACTGACCACACTCGAAACATTTCCTACTGTGCCCTGAAACAAGCCTATGGGCTTAACCACCCCGAATCCAGTGACAAGGAAGAACGACCCTCTTCCCCAACACCCTTGACCACTGTGCCTTCAACCTCGAACCCCTAGATCCCAAGAACCCCTAGACAAAGTGCTGTTCCCCCAGCACCACCAAGGCAACCCCCTGCACCCCCGGTACCACCAGTAACCCCAGCAACACCAATGTCTACCAAAGCCCAAGAACTTAAAGCAGCACTTCCTGCAGACTTTTCTGGGGAACCCTCTGACGCTGTACAATGGATCAAGGCCATGAAGGCCTACTTCTCCATCAACTCCTTGATTTATACCTCTGATACCGACAAGGTCATGACCATGCTCAACAAAATGAGCAAGGGACGTGGAGTCTCTTTCTCCGAAATGTGGTATGACAAGATGGCGGATGCTTCTATCGCCAATTCTGAAAAGACCTTTGACAAATTCACATCGAACTTCGAATCTACATTCTTTCCCTATGACACCAAAGCAACCGCTGCGCCCTGATGGTATCCTGGATGATGGGTTCCAGAAATACATCACTGATTTCCAGAACCTCGCTTCCAAAGCAGGTATCTCTGACGACGTTACCCTCATTGACCAGTTTTCCCTTGGACTAGACCAACAACTCACCACCATGATCCTCTCAATGTCTTCAATCCCCACCACCATCGCAAAATGGATCAAACAAGCCAAGATATTCCATGCCCAGAAGATGTGCATCCTCGCCCTGAAGGGAGGACAACTCCCTTCCACTATTCACTCCCCTTGAACTACCCACGACCCTAATGCCATGAACATTGATGCTATCTCTCTCTCCAAGCTAACCCCCACGGAAAGAGCGAGATGTATCAAGGAAGGACTCTGTTTTCGCTGCAGGAAAAAAGGTCACAGCGCCAACAGATGCAACAACACTCAAAACGCCCCAACTGGAGCTTACCCTCGACCCTAGACTATATGTTCCACAGAAACCAAGACCCCGACAATGCCTTCTCCTGCAAAGACTCCCTCACCTATCAAGGTCTATGTCAACTCTCTAAAGACTCAGGAAAAGAATGAAGTGGAGATCCTTCAGGTACTCCAGATGTGCTACGAAGAACCCAAGGAAGAGATTTCTGTTGTTTCTACTCAGGATTTTTAAATGGAGAAGTCACCTCAATGTTGCCTTCTCCTACTACCCCTCATGTACTTGTAGCTTCCTCCAATGAACGAACCCTTCACTTCCCCATCAAGCTACTTGTTGGAACCCAAACTGTCGAAACTACCACCCTTGTTGACTCCGGTGCTACCGGAAATTTCATTGACCTCAGACTGCTCTCACTCACTAACTTCCCTCTGAAGAAGTTACCACAACCTATCAGCACCTTTGACATAGATGGAACTCCCAATCGACGAGGAACTATTCTCTGGAAAGCCCACACTCGAATGGTTTTACCACATGGTTCCGACAACTTAGACCTCATGGTCGTCAGCCTGGGATGTAAACAGATTATCTTAGGAATGCCCTGGCTGAAGTCCAAGAACCCCTGCATTGACTGGAAAAGCAATACCCTTTCCTTCCCTAGATCCCTTACTCCGAACAATGACAACGACTTAACCCCCCAGCGATATCTACTCCGGTGGCTCGGATGCGACTCTGACATGGAACTCACTTCTCTTTTCTCCCAGTGATATTCTTCTGAGGACAATGTGTCTCTTCATGAGTACCTCCCTCAGAAGGATCCCTACTGCGAACATCTCAATAAGATCACCTTGTCCACCAAACTGGCCCAAGCTGCTAAGATCCCTGATTGGTGTTCTGATCTCGAAGACGTGTTCTCTGAGAAAACCCATAATATTCTCCCTCCTCATTGACCATATGACCACACCATTGATCTCAAGCCCTCTTTCGTTCCAAAGATCACTAAAGTATATCCTCTTAACCCAAAGGAACAGGAAGCATGCAAAGCTTTCATCGATGAACATCTAAAGACCGGACAAATCGTCCCATCCAAATCCCCGCAAGCCACTCCCTTCTTCTTCGTCACAAAGAAGGATGGTTTGCTCCATCCTTGCCAGGATTATCGCTATTTGAACTCCCATACCATCCGCAACGCATACCCTCTACCTCTTATCCCTGAATTGATCAATGACATGAAAGACTCCACAATTTTTACCAAGTTTGATGTCCAATGGGAATTCAACAACATTCGCATTTGCGAAGAAGACCAATGGAAAGGAGTGTTCATCACCCCTTTCGGACTCTTTGAGCCCACTGTCATGTTCTTTGGGTTCTGCAATGGACCACCCACTTTCCAATCATTCATGAATCACATCTTCACCGATATGATCGCTGAACAATGGCTGAAAATCTACATGGACAATTTGGGCATCCACACCCAGGGAGATCTCGCTCTCCATCACAAACGTACCCGATGAGTCTTGCTCCGCCTTCGCGAACATGGACTATTGCTCAAACTCTCCAAATGCACTTTCAATGTACCACGCATAGAATTCCTTGGCATGATAATCAGACAAGGAAAGATCGAAATGGACTCCGTTAAGCTTTCTGCTATCAAAGAATGGAAACCTCCCATCTCCGTCAAGGGTGTTTGCTCCTTCCTCGGGTTTACGAATTTTTATCACAAATTTATCCCCAACTTCTCCAATGTCGTTGCCCCTCTCAATCTGCTCACCAGAAAGGATCAACCATGGGCTTGGACTAACCTCCAACAACACGCATTTGAAACCCTTAAGGTGGCCTTCTCCTCAGGACCAGTTTTGTCCATCCCTGATGTAACCCGACCATTCTCGATCATGACTGATCCCTCCTTGTTCGCTGCTGGAGCCATCCTCCTACAAAGCGATACCAATGGCAACCTTCATCCCTGCGCATATTTCTCTCACACCTTCCTCCCCACCGAACGGAACTATAACATCTATGACCGAGAACTCCTTGCAGTCATTCTCGCTCTCACCAAATGGTGTCAGTACGTTCAAGGAACGTCCCACCCTGTTACCATCATCACCGACCACAAGAACTTATCCTGCATCAAGGATCCCCGTAAACTCTCTCGCCAACAAGCCCACTGGTCTCTTTTCTTACAGGACTTTGATATCGTTTGGAAAGTTCTCCCAGGTGCCAAACTCACTCCCGCTGACAACCTTTCCTGCTACAACCACGTTGACACCTCCTCCAATAATGCCGATACCACTATTGTCCCAGAACCCATGGTTATCAACGCTCTTGATCTCACCCTTGCCTGTCACATCCAATTGTCTTCCACAATGGACCCCCTTGTACTTCGTGCTATCCAGAACCTGTCTGACGACACCCCCCTCTTCCCGCGTTCCTCACTCGCTGACTGGACTTTCGACAACGGACATTTATATTATAAAGGACAAATGTATGTACCACCTCCTGCTCGATCCTCTCTACTCCACTCCATCCATTCCTCTCCCCTCTCGGGCCACCTTGGACGTTTCCATACCAAGGCCATTATTGAACATGACTTCTGGTGGCCGGGACTTTCCGTGTTTGTCAACAACTTCATTGCTCGCTGCGCCGTTTGTCAACAGAACAAGGCCCGTACACACCCTGTAATCCCAACACTCTCACCCATTAAGTCCTTCTCTTCACTTCCTTTCAAGCAACTCTCCGTAGATCTTATCACCGACTTACCCCTTTCACACGGACACGATTCCCTAATGGTTGTGGTCGACCATGGCCTTATGAAGGGGGTAATACTAGCTCCTTGCTCGAAAACTGTGGATGCGAACGGTATCGCCCAACTCTTTTTTGACCATGTATTCAAACACTTTGGGCTCCATGATACCCTTATCTCTGACCATGGACCGCAGTTTGCCTCAGCCTTCGCCAGAGAACTTGCTAGACTTCTTAAATACAATGTCCACCTCTCCACTGCCTACCACCCCCAAACTGATGGACAAACTGAACGAACCAATCAAGAAGTCGAAACTTATCTTCATATCTTCTGCACCAATAATCCTCACCAATGGTCTAAGTCCCTTACCTTTGCCGAATTCCAGCACAACTCCGTTCCCCATAGCTCTACAAAGGTCTCCCCCTTCTCTCTCATCCTCGGATACGACCCTCGCATGTACCCTCCTCTTGGCAAGATGTTCATCCCTGCCCTCAAAAACTGCCTTTTCTCCTTAGATTCAGCAAGGAAGGAAGCTTTAGCAGCACATGAAACCGCCCGAGGGATCATGACAGAACGATCTTCTCGAAGCTTCTCTCCATGGAAGGTCAGAGATAAGGTTTGGCTCGAAGCCGCTAATCTCTGAATACCCTACCCTTTCAGGAAACTTGCACCTAAACACCATGGTCCCTTTGAAATTGCTCAGGTACTATCTCCCCTTGTATACTGACTCCGTCTTCCCTCCACATGGAAGATCCACGATGTATTCCACGCCACTCTTCTATCTCCTTATCGCCAAACCAAAGCACATGGTCCCTCCTTCTCCTGACCTCCTCCTGACCTAATTGACTCCGAAGAAGAGTACGAAGTTGATCATATCGTCTCCCACAAGGGCTTTCCTGGCCAAAGATTGTACCTGACCGCATGGAAGGGATACCCTTCTTCGGAGAATACTTGGGAACCAGAACTTAATCTCCGTCACGCTCCCATGATTCTCCAAGAGTACAAAAGGACTCGCAGCATCGCCTAACCCCTCATTCCTTCTCTTTCCTAGGAAGTGGTGTCTCTACGTGAAGTACCCCCCTAGTGAATGAACTTTGTCCTGTTTCCTGACAACCATGTTGTTTCTCTTGTCCTCAATCTCTTCTGCTTCACTATCTTCTTTGTCTTCTACTTCCCTGCTGCGATTGCAACAGGTGTTTCCTACTTATGTACCCACCTTTGCCACCCATTCGCTCTATGCCGCCAACCCCACCATCCTCCATGCCGTCGAGGACCTTCCTCTTTTTCATGAAGACTTGATCTGCCAAGAGCTGGTCCGCTTATTTCATGATGTCTCTGCCACCCAATGTTACCATGTCCTCTCCGCCCTGCATGACCTACCAGCCAACTTCGGCATTCCCTTACGAATGTCGCTCGCAAGGCTTCCTGACAGGATTTTATCTATACTTCATCTTCATGGGTTTCACTCTTTTGTTGAACAAATTCCTCCAGCCATCATTTACCCCACTTTCCGATGTGTCTTCTTAACCATGACTATGGAACAACGTGACCATTACACCTCCCAGTCTGAACTTCCTCTGCATCAATCCCCATCCCCACTCCCCGTTCCTGCTTCAAGTTCCCCCACTACGTCTTTACTTGCACAACTGTCGTCTCCAGCTCCATCCAACACTTCTTCCTCCCTCACCACTGTCGACCCCGAATACGGCCTTGATGAAGATACTGTGAACATCAACCAATCCTTCGTTGTGCAACTCGGAAACAATTGTCCTGTCATTTCTGCCCCTACTCGCCTGCTCAATGTCCCCATTACTCGTCGCCCCGCTTCTGCCCTCACTGAGTGCTTTCAGTGCGCTGGCACAGGTCACTATCACGAGGACTGCCCCCTCTATGTCTGCCCCCATTGCCATCTCTCCGCTCCCGGACACCCTCAGACTGCTTGTCTGTCCACCCAATGCGACCTATGTAGCCGATGGGGACATAGCAACAGATTCTGTCCCACTAGAACTTGTAACCTATGTGATCGAGGAGGCCACGTCGTTGACGATTGTCCGCTTAATATTCTTTCCCCTGAGCAGGCTACCCATATCTTTGGGAATTCCTCTAGTTCGGGATAGGCGTTTGCCTCATGGAGTCTTGATCGAACCTGGGGTTCAATTGTACAAAGGGGGTAATGTTACAATTTGTCTCCTCACTCATGGTATCTTCTTGCTATCTTTCTTTTGTCGCACTCACATCCTTTTTGGTATGTGTTCTTACGATTGGGTTCATTGCCTAATCCTCTTGAGTTCGTCTAACTCT
>JBBPQL010000568.1:0-21866 GCA_038092515.1 Boletus subparvulus | reverse complement strand
TACCATTTCGACGGTCTATCACTCACCCCCTATATAAATTGTGAATATTTCGTCAATATCACCCAGACGTTGCACATGTTTTGCGTACGAGAGGCGGAAGATCACTCCGCTCATTCTCAGTTACCTACTACTTCCGGCCCGAGACGAGGCGAACGGTACCCGGCTGCACACACATTGTGGTTTGCTTCGCTCTGTTCGGCCGAAAGCTTAGTGTCAGTAATATATATGGTGTCTAGTGATCCAGTGTATGCCACCAACAAACCCCACTCAACCATGGTATGAAAATTTAGAACGTTAAAGCGAAAGCGATAACAGAACGATTGATTGACAAATGCCCGACACAACATTTCCCTTGGACACGGTCCAAGGTCTGTGCGAGACACAGCGTCCAAGGGTCATCGATCGACTCAGATCTCCGGTGGGACGACTTTGCCTTCCGCGGGCTCACAAGACGAGCGATCACATGTCTCCTGAATATCTTGTACCTCAAGTTGGATGCTCGTCGCTAGGCAGTCGAAGTGGTTTGCGATGGATCGCTTAGGTTCCAATCTAATGAACAAATCTGTGGACGGGTTGGAGACCAGCGATCATTGTGTGATTGTCAAGCAGCTCACCGCTACGCTCGCATGATCCGTGCCGTCCATCTCTGCCTTGAGCGACTCACGCGTAAGGAGGGTGTCCAAGAGGGTCTTGCGAAAAAAATCAAGTCACTGGACAGCACCTTCCGTGGCGCTGAGGACACTCACATTTGTGTAGATGCGACCGATAGGTATGGCGAACATACCGTAAAGATTCGTGTTCGGCAGAACGACAAAAGTGATCAGGTCACCCATGGAAAAGATCCCGGCGAAGAGGCCCGTCTGGATGGCACCACGAATGAGTCGGTTCAGAATTGTATCCGTCTTACGGAAACCAGTGCGTGAACGGGAGAAGACGATGATCAAAGTAACTGGTAATTGTATATGAGAACCTTCGTGGAATGCAAATTGAAATATATGAACGTACTAGTGATGAACGCGTCCACGATGACCTGGATGGACAACCACGCAATCACGATTGGAGTAATACGGGGTAGTTCAGACAAGCTGAACGATTGTGATCAGTCTGGGCGGTATAGCAGTCGCGAGACATACACTTTGATGATCCAAGCCTCAATGCTGCAAGTCATACCCAGAATAAACGAAGGGATCGCCAGCAGGATGACCACACCATATAGAAACTTGCTACTTGTCAAACGCCATATCCTACAGTACACATATTCAGTTTGAAATTGAGTTAGTAAACACATATCTCACCTAAACCCCAGAAATAATTGCGTCAGCAGTGCAGCAAGCGCAGTAGCAATGGGAGTAAATGTGTATGGCCATTCAGCCACTTCGATGACGGTTAAGGATCTGACTCAAATGAGAGACTGATCGCACGATTACACACCTGCGAGAGCAGCTGGATTGTCATAGTTCTCCACGCTGGATTGCAGTGAGCATGAGTAGAAACGAAGGGATAAGGGTACGAACGTATAATACCATGCCATATATATGGCGCTACGGAAATGATCGACTCACGTCACAAGCGCGAGGTAGCGGATAGTACTCACGAGGCACTGTGGAATGTATCCAAAATGAACAAGAAGAACACCATATACCTGAAATCTTTCAGCAAACTTGTGCACTCGTGAATTGGTGACCGACCGACTTTACCGCTGGCCGATCATTAAATTCTGGAGCGGAGCATGAGTTAGGGTGGATTCATCCCTGTTGAGCCTACTTACTCGTCCGGTAGTACGCCGCGAACTGGTACGTGACTAACCCATACAAGAGTGTATTGACTTGGTTCGCGATGATCAGTCGGGGCCTCAAAGCTACGTCGATGACCCAAATTGCGGACACTCACAGAATATGCCCACAAGGAGCGTACCTATCATTCGATCCCGTCAATAAAACCCATTCCACAAATCGCGCACCTCGTTGCACGCACCAATGGTTGTATCATACAAGCCCATTCCGAATTCTGGGTTGCGGCTGCACGATTGAAATATAACTTCAGTGAAGGAGGTCCCGCTCCTACTTGATTTAAGGGATAGATATACTCGTGAGGACCTTACGTCCCCCGTCGCTTCAAGTTGCGAAAGAGTTATCAAAGAAATAAATCCCTCGATTAGCCAACTCGGTCAGTATTTTAGTTTTCGTGATCCATCCTGATCCCACTGACTGATAGAGTTCAGAAATCTCAAAATTGGCTTGAACGAAATAACCAAGCGATAACGTTATCAATGTGTCTTTGCAGATATGCCAGTGAAGGGCAACGGCAGTACCCGCGAGCGTTGGAATGCCTGTGGCAGCGGAAGTAAGGGTGACCAGTCACCAGAGTGGTCAGATCGGGTTGGGGTTGCAGTTGGGGTATCGTGCTGCATGAGTCGTACAAACCATTTACCATCATGGGGCCACGCTGGAAGGGCATTTCAAGTGTGACTCGGAGTAGGCGAAAAAAAGTATTTACTTACAAAAGATGGAGCCGTTGACGCGAGCATCTGACCCGGTGGACCGTCGGGCCAGGATGAAATCTGAACCCTGGTATGTACATAGAAATGTGGGCCACCTGGCGCTCTCGAACTATTGAAAAGGCACGAGGACGACCCTGCTTAATTGACAACGCCCGTGTGCGTTGCGCCCATCTGTGCCACGGCATCTCCCGGCTCAGATGTCTCAGGTTCGCTCTGCCTCGTGGGTCCGATAACTGGGCGCATCAATAGTTTACAGTCCACTCCATAACACATGCACCTCGGTTTTGCTGGGTAAGTGTTATCAGGGATTCCGGGAGTTGTTAGTGCGGATTCCCACGTGGGTGAATTGAATGGTACAAGGGGGGACGCCAAATTTGCTGGTCGGATTTGGATTCGCCTCATATAATTTTTGGTTCCCGCCCATCTCACTGATCACAGTAGTAGTAACTCAGTAAGCGTACCCAGAAACAGCTGGCGGAATAACCCCGTGGAGCATTTCCTGGGAAAAAGAACTGTATTGACGATACCGGTGAACCCCCTTTCAACACGCTAGACAGCGCAAAAACCTCGCCCATAAATATGTCACTGGCACGTTCAATATCGCCCAGACGACATACTATGTACTTGGCGTATGATATGCGGGAGCTCCCTCCGCTCCTGAGTTATCTACCAGTTCCGGCCCAGAGGGAGGGGAGAAACGTTCCCGTGAACGTGTGCACAAACATTATTTTGGCTCCCTTCGCTAAGAATTTGGCTCTTCCGTTAGAGCCTTGTGAAATAATGTACATCATGATACTCATTATAACCTAAGTAGTTGATAGTGATACAGCGGACTATAGTATAGTGCCAACAAATCCCACTTTGTGGAAAGATATTACCAGAGCGAAGCTGATCTAGGTACGACATTAACATGATATGAAATACTAGAAAGCGAAAACGAAAGCAACAATGAAACGATCGATGGGTGATGAATGCCTGACATGAGATCCAACGAGACCTCTTCTGGTATGGCACAATAGTGGGACAATCCACACACTGAGAAAACGAGTGCCAATCGCACGTCTTCTGAACGGTTTTCTATACTTTAAATTGGATGCTAGCCGTCTGGGCACTCGAAGTGGTTTGCGACGAATCAGCGACTTCCCAGCCTAATGAGCCGAGCTGTGCATGGACCGAAGATAAGCGACCATCGTGCGATGGGTAGCTACGCAACTCACCGCTCCGCTCACATGATCCGTGCCGTCCAGCTCTGTCCTAAGCGACTCACGAGTAAGGAGAGTGTCCAAGAGGGTCTTCCAAGAAAGAAAACAAAAATCATATGAGTGGACGGCAACTTCCGTTGCGCTGAGGATACTCACATTCGTGTAGATACGACCAAGAGGTATGGCGAACATAGCATAAGTATTCGTGTTTGGCAGAAGGACAAAAGTGATCAGGTCAGCCATCGAAAAGATCACGGCGAAGAGACCCGTCTGGATGGCACCACGAATAAGTCGGTTCAGAATTGTATCCGTCTTGCGGAAACCAGTGCGCGAACGGGAGAAGACGATGATCAAAGTAACTGGTGATTGAAAATGAGTACCTTCGTGCAACGCATATTGAAATACGTGAGCGTACCGGTGATGAACGTGTCCACGATGACCTGGATGGTGAACCACGCAATCGCGATGGGAGTAATACGGGGTATTTCAGAGAAGCTGAACGATTGTGGTCAGGCTGAGCGGTATAGCAGTCGTGAGACGTACACTTGAATGATCCAAGCCTCAATGCTGCAAGTCATACCCAGAATAAACGAAGGGATCGCCAGCAGGATGACCACACCATATAGAAACTTGCTACTCGTCAAACACCATATCCTACGGTACACAGACTTAGTTTGATATTGAATTGGTAAACACATATCTTACCTAAACCCTAGAAACAACTGCGTCGCCAGTGCAGCAAGCGCAGTAGCAATGGGAGTAAATGTGTAGGGCCATTCACCAACTTCGAGGACCGTTAGGATCAAACTGAAATAATAGCCCAATTATACGACTACACACCTGCAAGAGCGGCTGGATTATCATAGTTCGCCACGCTGGAACGCAGTGCCAGTGAGCATGAGTAGAAACGAAGGTTGATAAGGCTACGAACGTATAATACCATGCCAAATATATGACCCTACGAAAATGATCGACTCGCGTCACAAGCACAAGGTAACGGGTAGTACTCACGAGGCACTGTGGAACGTATCCAAGATGAACAGGAAGAGCACCATACACCTAAAATGACTGAGCAGGCTGTACACTCGTGAATTGGTGACCGACCGACTTTACTGCTGGCTGATCATTGAATTCTGGAACGGGATAAGTTAGGGCGGATTCAACTTGAGTCTACTTACTCGTCCGGTAGTACACCGCAAACTGGTACGTGACAAGGCCATACAGGAATGTATTGACTTGGTTCGTGACAAGTCAGTCGGAGTGCTGACGTCGATACAGACTCCCGACACTCACAGAATATGCCCAGTAGGATAGTACCTATCATTCAATACCGTCAATAAAGCCATTCCATATATTGGGCACGTCGTCACGCACCGATAGTTGTGTCATACAGGCCCATCCTGTCGATGGGTCCTGGATGCTAAAGTCAAGGAGGGATGGACAACCGAACGATGACAATAACTTCAAACGGGGGATGGGGAAAATGACACGGACCTGATCCTAGTACACATTGGCATCGCAGATATATTCACGGAGGACTCCGAGTCCCCACTCAATACCATAGGGTCCATACAGGGACGAAGTGTGTCCTCGTCCCAAACTTAAATTATGCTTCTCATGAGGAATATACAGCTCTTTCCCTTTTTCGTCAGGACAGAAGGAGTCACCCGACCGATAACGTTATAAATGTGAGCAGCGCTAGCATTTGTTTTTTGAAATTGTGTGGCGAGTACTGTATCCCTTTGGGGCAGTCCGATAATCGTGTTCTATGCGCATACGAGCTACCGTGTAAGATCCAAGAAAGAAAGGGATAACTGAAACTGCGCGAGAGGTGACAAGCAGGTGCAAGGAAGGAGTGTGAGGTATGGGAAGGTTTTCCGGCCCGAAGCTGGACCCGAAGCTGTCGGACAAGCCGAGCTGTGAGGGTGGGTTTGGGCACCGGATAGCGAAACTGCCGATACTGATGCCGAGTGGGGCAGCGTCAGACAAATCGAACACCTGCTAAGGTGGCTCGGTTTGTTCGAGCCTGTGAGAGAGGTGTGGTGGGCGGGTGCGAAAAACGATGCATAGACAGCAAACTACAGAGACGAAGGAACAAGCTGGACTAACGGCAAAGTGGAGAGTCCTCCACTTCGCTTCTCACGCATAGACTAAACCCTCCGCCCGACAGCTGTCTCGATCGTATTCAAACTCCGAATACATACTGCTAAACTGCACTCCTGCGAAGTACAAAGACAACTATAACAATAACGCCTCCGAGTCTAGAGCCCTAAAAGTGTACTAGTAGCTCCAGCAATTCAATTGCGCTGCACCGCCGCTCATCTCACAGCATCCAGTCTCCCCTTGGCAACATCAACACCAAACCAAATGACCAAAGACACAGCCGTACATATCCCGAACAAGAACGGGAACCCTTGCCAATTATTCTGCGTCTTGTCGATGATTGCTTGGACGACATACGGCCCGACCATGGACGACGCGCGGTTGGAAATACCGAATAGGCCAAAGAACTGGCGCTTGGAACGGACCGAACACAACATTGTATGCCCTGGCTTCGACCAGCAGAACGTGTCGAGGTGCTCCAAAGCTTTCTCACCCAAACTCCCAGGCATTGTGGGACCTTGGGAAGATTCAGTCATGTATCCAGACAAATGGAGATGCGGTCACGACACACCCAAACTTGTCAGTCCATATGCCGATGATACCCCAGAGTGGGATCAGGATCGTTATGAGCCTAGAAGATGAGATGAGCAAACCATTTGCTTTGTGCTGATCTTCCAATAGCATTGGACGTACCAGAACACGAGAGTACTGATGGTTGAAGTGAGGGCCTGCGACGAACCAAGATACGTATTTTGTAAGAACAAGGAGCTGAATTTGTCATTCTGACAGACGGACACGAGGGTGTCAGTGGTATTGAGTCCCTGGATGCGCATTCAGTGGCCCATCAGCGAGATTAAAGCGAGGAGTACAGTTGATATGCTCATAATGCACACTACTACTAGAGATTCCTAATAAAACACGGTTATTTTTTGCCGAAATCCTAATATGCATTATGATGGATTGTGAACATATCAACTGTATTTACATCTGCCAAACGGAAAAAGGCGACAAGGTACACGAATTTATATTTACAAGTCTTGAGAACTGCCCAGATGTGAGCTTGATGTAAATATGCCTCGTTTTGGCTTGATTACCTGCTTCCATCCTATGGCAAGGTAGCTTTCGCCTTTGGGTAGAGAAGGTCCCGGGCGAGGTGACTAGTATACGACTAGACCACGATCAGTCACCTATGAATGTGATGATGAACACATACACCACCAAATTCCGAGCAGAACCCAATACGAGTTGTCCCTATCGCATATTCAGTGATGATCCGATTTGAAGGGAAGAAAGAACGTACAGGGCAAGCGTATGATTGTCAACCTTGGGGTCATTTACCGTCGGCGGCGGAAGGAGAACCGCTAGGTTCAAAGGGTACGTGACCACATAACCGATGTTGCTGTGCACCTGATGCACGAGAATGGGGGTAGTCACAGTCCCTTCTTATCGAGAGACTATCCCCTCTCGTATTCCTCGACGGAAATGTAACTATTCTCATACTTTTCACGTAGACTGCGAGAGTGAGGGGTATTCCAGGCGAGACGGGGGAAATCAGCAGCGTAGAAAACCAAGGTTGCGCTGTAGGAGACGAATCCGACGATATAGAGCCCCATGTGCGATCGGGAACTAGACGATATCGTTGAAACGACGCCCGCATTGAACCTGAGTACCATACAAGCATACTGTGCAGCCCAACAGACGAGGGTCACGGTGAACAAGAGCCAGCGACCAAAGGTGCCATAGTCAGCGGCGGGGCCGATGGTAGTGAATATGGCTGTCATGATCGCAAAGCTGATGCCATTCGCAACGAAGATGACGCTCCCGATGGATTTGGTACTAGCCAACGGTTGGATCGTAGCAGTAGCGAGGCTTTGGAACTAGGTCTGGGTATAACCGAGAGGACCGACACCCTGTGGGACGGGATAGATGCGAAGAATGAGACGAGATGGAACGAGGGCTTGCGTTGTCGCCGTTGTAGTAGACTATGTCCGGATAGTAAACAAAGAGTGCGGAACTCGCGAGGGGACGACGCACGATAGTAACTCCAGAGCTCCTTCCTGGTGACCACAGGCTCGTCTTCCTCCACCGTCGCGATGAGCACTGTAGACCTGTGGGGCGAGTCCTTTACGTCGGCAAACTCTGGTGGAGAGACGATCCTCAAGAGAGGGTTGGTCTACCTTGTATCACAGTGACCACCACGTACCACATCTCACGTCAACAGCGCACAGGACAATATCAACAGCCGCGATATCGCACCCGCCGTGTTTCCATCGCTGGTAACCGTGCTACGATGCAGCTGCGTTGTTTTCTCACCACACCTTGTTTGATGACAACTTCCTTTGCCTTCCTTCCACGAAGTACACCAATGACCCCACCACCGACTCTGACTCAGAGGGCAAAGAAAAACCCCCACCAGAACATCGCGTCCCTCATCTGGCTCGACCCCGACCTCCACTGCATGCTCCCACAGTCGTACCTATCCTCCGCCAATCCCGGTTTCGCGGCTCGCTCCCCCCAGACACCAGCCAGCAACCATCCGAAACCCAGGTGGTTGAAGCCCTCCGGATACGGCACCAGAAAAACCTCCCGGAAGAAAGACGTAGGTAGGCACGAAGTGCGCCGGAGAAACGCTGCGTGATCGTCCGTCACGTTGGATGAACACGCGCCCGATGGGACGACATGACGACGTACATGTTTTTTTTCCCAAAAAAAATCCCCGTATATCTGATTCTATGCCGCCAGGAATCATACCACTACAATACAGCACCGTCGGGGGCAGCACTACCTCGTCTATAAACAATCCCTCGTGTTAGAGGTGGCACGTGCAGAAACTGAAATACATCGCCCGGATCAAGGCGCCGAGCGCAGCGAACCCACCGCCCGCCCTCACACCCACCCCCAAGTCCAAATCCAAGCCCAAACGCAGACGCAGACCACGCTCTCCACGCCCTACCCATCCGACTGCCTCGTCTTCGTGCGCAAAGTCCACCCAGGCACGAACAAGACCGCGCTCAATTCGCCCTTTGCCAAGACGAAGGCGGAAGAGCGCAAGAACTCGGACGCGCGTAACCGCCTGTCTCGATTACGTCGACTTTAGCAAGGCATGGACACGGTGCGTATTCGGCTCCCCTTACTTCTCTATCTCTCTCAGGACTGAAAGCTGCCCCTTGTTGTATGCTAGTGCTACCTTCGTCTCGCGTCGCCGGACCACGCGACGAGGCGAGCGCCCCTCAAAGACGACAAGTCGACCGTGATGGAGAGGGTCCGGAGGAACTGTATTGGGACAAGATATCCGGTAGTGGACAAGGCCGTCAAGGCCCAGCTCGCTAGCGGCGCCGAGTCGTCTGAATCCGCGTCCAACACCGTACCGCAACAACGGCAGCGGCAGCGGACAGAAAAACGGACACGGGCGTTTTGAAAACAAACGCCAATTGGCCCCGAGATGCTCGTCTTGATTGTAAACCCTATGCGAATACAAAAAGGTGGTGTATGTTTATGTTGGAAAGAAGAAGAAAAATAGCATGTTGGCGAACACGAACATGTCAACATGAGCATCGCAGCCGTGATCGCATTCGGAATCAGTTTTCGCTTTCTTGCCCTAGTCGTTCCCTGAGTCGAACGAGCGCTTTATCGAATTCGTTGGCACCCCCCAAGGGACCATCACTCCAGCACGTATTGTCGTCCGCATAAACAATGTCTGCAAGGCCCGTACGTCGAAGCAACGTCCGTAAACTCGGATGTCGCTCAAACTTGAGATACAACACTTCCTCCATCTGAGTATCGAACCCGCCTCATCAAAAACGCCCACCCAAAAGCAAAAGTCACCATATATAAATGAGCTCCACGCACCGTTTTCAAAAATACTTGCAATTCGACCGAACGCATTCCTGAAACTCGCCCAGACTCGGATACATGTTCACGTCATTACATGTCCATATCGCAGCGCCGTCGGGTACATCTTGTTCTCGTACATCACCCAATGATGCGTGTGTTCACGAACCCCGCATGGTTGCCCGTGTGATCAGACTTGAACCTGATCGATGATCAGTCACCGACTTCGAGGGCCCGGACCCGGGGAGGGTCCACATGGATATACATACGTCCAATAATCAATTGATACTCCTCGGCGGTCAGAGAATTCCTCAAATATCAATCATACCATGAAGCTCAACGCCTCGCGGGCTTCGAGATCGTGAATACGAGGGAGACGGCCTTCCAAGAGACGACTCTTGGGCTCCATGCACGATTGAGTCATCAGTGCACTGGCAGGGTCCCTCCCAGTAAAATCACCAGAATTTCCCCCACGGCCACGTCCACGTCCACGTCCACGGCCTTGGATGAGTGAATTGAATTTCGCCAAACAAAGAGTCCACGTGGTATTGGCATGTCAATAGAACCTGCCAGTGTGTACGGATGTTTTCCCAACCACTGGGTTAAATCAAACCACCATGCATTTGAAAGGTACTTGTGTTTTTCTGTCGTCATGCAGAGCAGTGAACTGATTAGTACCTGCCAGTCAAACAGTTGCATTCAGGGGCAAAATCAATAGTGGGCGGGTTGAAGGGTACTTGTGTCTTTCTGTCGCCACGCAGAGCAGCGGACTGATGTACCTACCAGCTGACTGGTTCCATTTCCGGGCAGAATCTCTCGCCACCAAGTTTGAGCAAGGAGGAGGAACTGGTTACATCGACGAGGCGATCGACCTTGACCGTAAAGCACTGGAATATTGCCCACCCGGCCACTCCATGCGATCTGTCGCGTTGGATTTACTTGCAAATCATCTCAGTGATCGTTACAGCCAGCTGGGAGCGACGGGAGACATAGAGGAGGCCATTGTCCTCGGTCGAGAAGCACTCGGCCTTCGCCCGCAAGGACACCCTGATCGGTCAGCGTCGTTGAACAATCTTGCATCGGATCTCTCCATTCGGTACAAGCAGCTCGGGGCGATGGGGGACCTCGATGAGGCCATCGTGCTCGACCGAGAAGCACTCGGGCTTCACCCGCAAGGGCACCCTGATCGGTCAACGTCGTTGAACAACCTGGGAATTCATCTCTCCACTCGGTACGATCAGCTCGGGGCAAAGGAGGACCTCGATGAGGCCATTGTCCTCGACCTAGAAGCACTCGGCATTTGCCCGAGAGGACACCCTGATCGGGCCAAATCGTTGAACGGCCTTGCAGTTCATCTCTCCTCTCGGTACAAGCAGCTTGGGGGAATGGAGGACCTCGCTGAGGCCATTGCCCTCGACCGAGAAGCACTCGGCCTTCGCACCCAAGGACACCCTGATAGGACCAAGTCGTTGAACAACCTTGCGTTGGATCTCTCCATTCGGTACAAGCAGCTCGGGGGAATGGAGGACCTCGATGAGGCCATTGTCCTCCACCGAGAAGCACTTGGCCTTCACCAGCAAGGGCACCCTTTTCGGTCAGCGTCGTTGAACAACCTCGCAGGCTGTCTCTCCACTCGGTACAACAAGCTCGGGGAAATGGAGGACCTCAATGAGGCCATTGTCCTCGGTCGAGAAGCACTTGACCTTCTCCCACAAGGAAATCCTGATCGGTCAGCGTCGTTGAGCAACCTTGCAGTTCATCTCTCAACTCGGTACAAGCAGATCGGGGCAACAGAAGACCTCGATGAAGCCATTGTCCTCGACCGAGAAGCACTCGGTCTTCATACGCAAGGACACTCTGATCGGTCAGCGTCGTTGAGCAACCTCGCAAGCCAGCTCTCCGCTCGGTACAACAAGTTCGGGGCAATGGAAGACCTCGATGAGGCCATTGTCCTCGGCCGAGAAGCACTCGGCCTTCGCCCACCAGGACACCCTGATCGGTCAACGTCGTTGAACAATCATGCAGCTCATCTCTCCACTCGGTACAACCAGCTCGGAGCAATAGAGGACCTCGATGAAGCCATTGTCCTCGACCGGGAAGCACTCGGCCTTCGCCTGCAAGGACACCCTGATCGGTCAGCGTCATTGAACAACCTTGCAGTTCATCTCTCCTCTCGTTACAACAAGCTCGGGGCGATGGAAGAACTCGATGAGGCCATTGTCCTCGACCGAGAAGCACTCGGGCTTCGCCCACAAGGACACCCTGATCGGTCAGTGTCGTTGAACAATCATGCAGCTCATCTCTCCACTCGGTACAACCAGCTCGGAGCAATGGAAGACCTTGATGAGGCCATTGTCCTCGACCGAGAAGCACTCGGTCTTCGCCCGCAAGGGCACCCTAATCGGTCAGCGTCATTGAACAACCTTGTAGTCCATCTCTCCACTAGGTACGACCAGCTCGGGGTAATGGAGGACCTTAATGAGGCTATTGTCCTAGGCCGAGAAGCACTTGGGCTTCGCCCGCAAGGACACCCTGATCGGTCAGCGTCGTTGAGCAACCTTGCAGTTCATCTCTCCACTCGGTACAACCAGCTCGGGGCGATGGAGGACCTCAATGAGGCCATTGTCCTCGACCGAGAAGCACTCGGCCTTCGCCCACAAGGACACCCTGATCGGTCAGCGTCGTTGAACAATCATGCAGCTCATCTCTCCACTCGGTACAACCAGCTCGGAGCAATGGAAGACTTTGATGAGGCCATTGTCCTCGGCCGAGAAGCACTCGACCTTCACCCGCAAGGGCACCCTGATCGGTCAACGTCGTTGAGCAATTTTGCAGTTCGTCTCTCCACGCGGTACAACCAGCTCGGAGCAATAGAGGACCTCAATGAGGCCATTGTCCTCGACCGAGAAGCACTCGGCCTTCGCCCGTCGGGACACCCTGATCGGTCCATGTCGTTGAATAACCTTGCAGTCGATCTCTCCAGTCGGTATAAGCAGCTCGGGGTGATGGAGGACCTCGATGAAGCCATTGTCCTCGACCGGGAAGCACTCGCCCTTCGCCCGCAAGGACACCCTAATCGGTCCATGTCATTGATCAACATTGCAGCTCGTCTCTCCTCTCGGTACAAGCAACTCGGGGCTATGGCAGACCTCGATGAGGCCATTGTCCTCGACCTAGAAGCACTCAGCCTTTGCCCGCAAGGACACCCTGATCGGTCAGCGTTGTTGAACAATCATGCAGATAATCTCTCCACTCGGTACAACAAGCTTGGGACGATGGAGGACCTCTATCAGGCCATTGTCCTCGGCCGAGAAGCACTCGGCCTTCGCCCGCAAGGACACCCTGATCGGTCAGCGTCGTTGAACAACCTTGCAGTTAATCTCTTCACTCGGTACAACCAGCTTGGGACAATGGAGGACCTCGCTGGGGTCATTGTCCTCGACCGGGAAGCACTCGGCCTTCGCCCGCAAGGACACCCTAATCGGTCGCAATCATCGGTGAACCTTGCACACCACCTCTGGAGTCGGTTCACACAATCGAAGCAGTTAACGGATAAGGAGGAGCTTTTCAGTCTCTACGCTCAACTAGCAGATGCGCCCCAAATTGTGTCTCCCGTTGATCTTTCTGCAGCTAGATCATGGATCCTTGCGGCTGAGGATTTCCAACATCCCTCCTTACTTCTCGCATATGAAACATCTCTTCGACTGCTTATTCAACATCTGGTCGCCCTGCCGTCATTGCCTCAGCATCTTGTCATCCTCAAAAATCACACGTCGTCGCTCGCAGTGGATGCATTCTCAGCGTGTCTTCGTAAAAGTGCTCCTGCGCGTGCAGTCGAGCTTCTAGAACAAGGCCGGGGCGTCTTTTGGAGTCAGCTTACTCGCCTCCATTCCCCGCTGGATGAAGTCATAGTATCTGGCCCGGCAGGAAAGATGTTGGCGGATGAGTTCACGAGGCTGACCTTGCTTATTCGCAACGCCCTCAATTCCCCTGGTCCCGATCAGCATGAACGGCTGTGCCGTCTCAACCTCGAACTGCAGAGAGTTGTGACCGATATTCGCAACCTGCCTGGTCTCTCCCGTTTCCTTCTTCCCTCGCTCTTCCCCGATCTCCAACATGCAGCCAGTGGGGGGCCCGTCATCATCGTCAATGCCAGCAACTACAGCTGTGACGCGCTCATCGTCTTCCTCGATCGAGATCCTGTTCATATTCCGTTGCAAATCACACAGAGAGATGTTCGAAACCTGTCAACGGAGCTCCGTACCTTGAATGTGCGCGCAATGGGGGACGACGTGACGAGAGAGCTCGCGTCGTTCTTACGCAAACTTTGGGATCGGATCGTTTCCCCCATCGTCGAGTGCCTCCAGACGTCCCATCCATCTCAATCGCGCATCTGGTGGTGTCCCACCGCCGAGTTCTCTGTGCTTCCCTTGCACGCTGCCGGTCCGTTTAGGAAGGGCCAACAGAATCTCCCTCATCTCTACATCTCGTCTTACACCCCAACCCTGACCGCCCTCATTCGCGCCAGACGGCCCGATTCATCGAACACTGCAACTGAACAGAAACGTTTCATCGCCATCGGTCAGGCCAATGCTGCTGGCGAGAGCGAACTGCCTTCCGTGTGCGCGGAACTGGACAACATTCGTCATCGTGTCGACGGCCCCGCCACTTTCACGCGTATCGATGGAGAGGCATCTTGCGTTTCTAGGGTCGTCGAAGAGCTTGGCCAGAACGAATGGGCCCACTTTGCGTGTCATGGTCTCCCAAATCCGAATCAGCCGTTCGATTCCGCGTTCGCTATGCGCGACGGACACTTTACAGTCCAACGGATCATCGGGTGCGATTTGAAGAATCCCGAATTTGCGTATCTCTCTGCGTGTCATACGACCGTCGGAGACAAAGAGAGTCCGGATGAGGTGATCCATCTTGCGTCGGCGATGCAGTTCGCTGGGTTCCGTTCTGTGATTGGAACGATGTGGGGAGTGGACGATTGGTTGGCGAGCGAGATCGCGTCGACGTTCTACACGTATATGGTGGACGAATCTGGTCGTCTGGATCATACCCGCGCAGCATTCGCGTTGAACAAGACGATGAAATCTATACGTTCATTAGATCAAGCGACTCTCTATATCCATATCGGTGCCTAGTTATAGTATATCCTGCTTTCTCGCGTTGCATTGTTCGTACTCGCTGTGCTTAATTGCTATTAAACATGCTATCCTTTACTTCGCGGGCCGTGCGGTCGAGGCGCAAGTAAATGCATAGTACAGCAGATCCTCGCGCTTGTACTACTCTTTGACGGCCCCGAATACTCGACGAGAGATGTCGTGGCGTCTCTCCTGTTAGGTCGCGGGTCAGGCGAGCATGTGTGACGAGAGACGTGAGTGCGTACCAGGTAAAGAGTTGGTGTTCGTCGGTAGTCTGGAGCGTGCCCTATTCGAACAAGGAGAGGCGGTGGAACGTGCCCACTCTGACAAACGACCGAATGAGAAAGGGCGCTGTCTGTGACAAGGATCAGAAATAAGATCGAAAACAAGAATGTGGATGGACCTTTTCCTCGGGAGACGTGCGGTGAGGTGGACTCGGTGTCGGTGTGATTGGTGCTTTCTCCGGGGGTTCCTCATGTAAGACCTCGAGGAGGTCGGCAATGAAAAAACTGAACTACAGAGTTAAAGTCTGCCTGCAGGAGGGAGAACCGTCGGGAGCTCGCTACTCTCGGAGGTTCGGTTTGCGGCCAACCAACTTATCTTGAGCCATTCCGCTTCGGATGATCCATGGAAAGGCATGCTAACCGGTGACAGGACGCAGCCGAGACGTTCATCAGCCTCACGTTCCTATCCGCTGAAATCTTTGCGGGGACAGGGAGGGTGGAGTCCACGTTCTCCGAGAGCAGCCTCTAGATGTTCTTTAGAGATAAAGCTGTTCGGGAGTGTTAGGGTGACCGCGATCTTGGCTCTGGGAGAACGTGACTGGACCCATTTCACCACCCGGATGATCACCGTTGCGCATGCATCATTGTCTGCTATCCGAAAATGGCGCACCATTCGCAGCGTTGGTAGCTGCAGCGCTCTCCTCGTACATCTTGACGGCCCTCTCTTTTTCTTCTTTCCAGAGCGCACTTGCCTTGCTGAACAGGCCACGCCCGATCTGTGGGGTTTGCGGTCGCGGATCGGTTTGGGAGGGATTAGGGGATCGTGAACGGGAGTCAGTGCGAGTTGGTGGCGGGTAGGCTGCTCGATCCCTGCGCCCGCCTCTGTTGACATTTCTGCGACGTTCGCGCTCAGGCGGATGTCGGGGTGGTGTAGATCCTTCCTGGCGTGCTTTGGAGAGCGAGAGCTCTGTGGATGGGTTTGGAGAGGCGGAACATGAGTGTGACTAGAGTATATGCGCACATATCAGCAATAATCCGTCGAACATGACGCATGTATGGAGGTGCCGTACCACTGGCTTGCCTAGATCGCCGAGTATATCATCCTCGGGATGCTAAAAATGACCATCGCAAATATTAAACGTGTCCTCCGCATGCGAGTGATCGCCTCCGATGAGGCCATCTTCGCGATCGCCAAAGTCAAAGTCATCACGGGTACCTTGCGCTCGACGGGCGTGTGGACGTGCGTGGGTGCACGGACACTGGGACAGTGAGCATGTTGCTGGCACGCCGATACGGTGATCAGCGACGTGTAGTAAGCTTTCCCGATTACTTACTCTGGGGTTACTAGCATTCAAACATCCAGTAATTCAACTGCGCTGCGCCGCCGCCTATCTCGCAGCATTGCGTCTTCCTTGGTAACATCAACATCAAACCAAGCGACAAAAGACGCAGCCGCGCATATCCCAAACAAGAACGGGAACCCTTGCCGATTGTCTCAAAACCGGGTGAGGAAGGAAACCATAACAGACGACGTACCATGTTGTCGAACCCAGGTGGACAGTGACTAAAGCTCAGCCATCATCGATTGCGAAAAGGCATAGTAGGGTGCTTGGAACAGACTGCTGTAGGCCCTGGCTTCAATCAACAAAACGTGTCGAGGTGCTCCAAGCTTTCTGACCAAAAACTCCCAGGCATTGTGGAACCTTGAGAAGATGCTATCCACTGGCAGTAGTGGTCGCGACTCACCCAAACTTCTTAACCCTAACCTAGACTTGTGGGGCGACTCCTTTACTATCGGGAGAGACGAGGGACATGTGGGCGTAGATGTGGAGGTGCCTAATAATTTAAGAGAGAGAGTTGGTCTACCTTGTATCTTGTCAATGAGATACGGTCGGCAGCAGGAAGACCGTGACTCGGTATTGCGCCCGCCGTGTTTCCATCGCTGCCATGCTGGTGGCCGCGCTGGAGGGACTGGGTGTTATTTCTCACCAACACCTTGCAATGGCTGACGACAACTCTGTTTGCCTTTCCTCCACGAGCCGTCCCCAAGTACACCAAAGAATGGCAAGCCATCTCCTGACCGACCATGACTTGGAGCCCAGAGTAAAGAAAAAACCCACCCAAACCAGGACATCCCTCATCTCGCTCGGTGGCTCGACCCCGACCTTCGCTGCATGTACGTCTCCCCACTTTCTACGTGACCCCCACTGCATGCTCATTGCTCCCACAGTCGTATCCATCAACTACCTCCTCCACCGATCCCCGTTTCGCGGCTCACTCACGCCAGACACCAGCCAGCAATCATCCGAAACCGAGGTGGTCGAAGCCCTCCGAGCGCACGGGAGCCATACCCTCGAGGTGCGCATCCGTCTCCGCCTCCTTCGCACAGTCTCTGTCCGTATCGCACGGCACCGGAAATACCTCCCGGAAGAAAGACATAGGTGGGTACGAAGTGCGTCGGAGAGACTGGCCGATGCTGCATGATCATCCGTCACGTGGGTGGACACGGGGCCGATGGGACGACATGACGGCGTACATGGTTCTTTTCCTGGCCCCCCATACCCCCGTATATCTGGTCCGACGCCACCAGGAATGCATACCACCACAATACCGCACCGTCGGGGGCATCGCTCGTTCCGCCGAATCGCTCCCCTCGCCACCCTCGGAAATAGATGCAGCCGCAGATACAGGCGTGGGTCCACGCCTCCGTGTCCAATACCGTCCCTGATGGTGCCGTCCACTAACTTTTCTTTCATTCTTGTTGGAAGCCCTCCTTAGTCGTGAGTTGCTCAACGCAGTGACGGACGGCGCCGGAAACATGAGCGTAGTGGCGAGTTGCTTGGCTACCATCGCATGGTCGTCACTCATCTCCAGCGCGTGCACAGATTGATTCAGTGTACTGGGCACCCACGGGCTCGCATACCATTTCGACGGTCTATCACCCCTTATATACATTGTGAATAATATATCACCCAGCGTTGAACATGTTTTGCGTGCGAGAGGCGGAAGGCGGAAGATCACTCTGCTCCTTCTCAGTTGCCTACCACTTCCGGCCCGAGACAAGGCGAACGGTACCCGACACACATTGTGGTTTGCTTCGTTCTGTTCTGCCGGAAGCTTAATGTATACGGTGCCTAGTGACACAGTGGACTATACAACCAACAAGAGCCACCCAACCCATTGTATAAAAATTTAGAAAGTGAAAACGAAAGCGACAACGGAACGATTGATTGACGAATGCCCGATACGACATTTCCCTTTTAAACGGTCCAAGGTCTTTGCAAGACAGTGTCCAAGGGTCATCGATCGACTCAGACCTCCGGTGGGACGACTTTGTCTGGCGCGACCTCACAAGACGAGCGATCACATGACTCCTGAACGGTCTTTTTTACCTCAAGTGGGATGCTGCCAGTGGTCGTCGAATTGATTCGCGATGGATCGGTTAGGTTCCAATTCAATGAAAACTGTGGATGGGTTGGAGACCAGCAACCATTGTGTGGGGGTCGAGCAACTTACCGCTCCGTTCATATGATCCGTGCCGTCCATCTCTGCCCTGAGCGACTCACGCGTAAGGAGGGTATCCAAGAGGGTCTTCCGAAAGAAAAACAACTCAGTGGAAGGCACCCGTTGCGCTGAGGACACTCACATTCGTGTAGATACGACCAATAGGTATGGCAAACATACCGTAAAGATTCATGTTCGGCAGAACGACAAAAGTGATCAGGTCAGCCATGGAAAAGATCCCGGCGAAGAGACCCGTTTGGATGGCACCACGAATAAGTCGGTTCAGGACTGTATCCGTCTTGCGGAACCCAGTTCGCGAACGGGAAAAGACGAGCACCAACGTAGCTGGTGATTGTAAATCAGCACCTTCACGTTGTAGGTTGGAATAAACGGGCGTACTGGTGATGAACGCATCCACAACGACCTGGGTGAATAACCACGCAATCACGAGGGCAGTAATACGGGGCAGTTCAGAGAAGCTGAACGATTGTGGTCAGTCTGAGCGGTATAGCAGTCGTGAGACGTACACTTTAATGGCCCAAGCCTCGACACTGCAAATCACAGCCAGAATACACGAATTGATCGCCAGCAGGATGACCACGCCATATAGAAACTTGCTACTCGTCAAACACCATATCCTACGGTACACAGACTTAGTTTGATATTGAGTTGATAAACACGTAGCTTACCTAAACCCTAGATATGCCTGCGTCACCAGTGCAGCAAGCGCAGTAGCAATAGGAGAAAATACGTATGGCCATTCAGCCACTTCGAGGACCGTTAAGATCAGACTGAAATGGCAGGCCAATAACATAATCACACACCTGCAAGAGCAGCTGGATTATCATAGTTCGCTACGCTGGAACACAGTGAGTATGAGTAGAAACGAAGGTTGATAAGGCCACGAACGTGTAATACCATGCCAAATATATGATCCTACGGAAATGATCGAGTCGCGTCACAAGCACGAGATAATGGATAGTACTCACGAGGCACTGTGCAATGTATCCAAGATGAATAGGAAGAGCACCATATACCTAAAATGACTGAGCAAGGCTGAACACTCGTGAACTGGTGACCGACCGACTTTACTGCTGGCCGATCATTGAATTCTGGAACGAGGTATGAGTTAGGGTGGATTCATCTGTGTTGAGTCTACTTACTCGCGCGGTAGTACGCCGCGAATTGGTACGTGACAAGGCCATACAGGAATGTATTGACTTGGTTCACCACGAGTCAGTCGGAGGCCCCAACGCGACGTGATGCAAATCACTCACAGAACATACCCACTAGGAGCGCCCCTATTATTCGATCCCGTCAATGAAACTCGCTCCACAGATCGCGCACCTCGTTGCACGCACCGATGGTTGTATCATACAAGCCCATTCCGAATGCTGGGTTTCGGCTGCACGATTGAAATATAACTTCAGCGGGAGAAGTCCCGCTCCTACATGATTTAAGGGAAAGATGTACCCTTGAGAACCCTGAGTCTGCCGTCACTTGAAAGTTGCGAAACAATTACGAAACAGATAACTCCCGGGTAGAACGGAAAAGACAAATTTTAAAGTTTGCACAGGAACAGTCGTCGAAATTGTGTACAGTCGACTCCCTCATAACCGATATACCCCTCGGTCAACGCCGTGGGGTATCGGTTATCAGGGAGTATCGGTCTGGTGGGTGATTACGTAATTTGTAACGAAATCATCTATTACCTTTTGCAATCTCCTTTGCACATATCCCCTGCTCAAATGCACTGAACATCATCTCTAAAAGGATAATCAAGAATTTTTATGTACTCCTGCACTGGAAAAAGTGAAAACATATGTTTGAGTTACAGTTCTAGGCAAAAAAAAAAAATTGCACACCAAAGATGGTGTCCGAGTCTGCGCAAACCGCGGCGCTACAATTGACGCGTGCACCTGACCCGGTGGATAAGCCAGGATGAAATCTAAACCCTGAGTGACCCTGGTAACCAGAATCAGTAGTGGTGCCAAGGCACCAGTCCCCGACTCTGATGCATATGCAGAAGCCTTTCAACTTGAAAATGACTCTGATAACTGGCTATATTAAAGTGTTTTCATAGTCCTTCTATAGTAGCACTTGCGCCCCCTCGCTTCGGCGCGTTGTGCCTGCGCTCAGTGGGGAGGGCTCCATTGACCAAAGCATCAGGAGACCTTAAAAATAATGTACTCATTCCATGATGTATATGGTGGACGAATCTGGTCGTCTGGATCATACCTGCACAGCCGCGTTCGTGCTGAACAAGACGATGAAATCTGTGCGTGTGTTAGAGCAAGAGACTCTTTATACCTATATCGGTGCCTAGTTCTAGTATATCCTCGTTTGCTTTCTCGATTTGCATTGCTCGTACTCGCTGTGTCACTTTCGGCCCATTGCACTTGCTCGTGTAACCCCACTCACTCCTCCTCTCTTACACAGCTACAAGCAATGGAACATTCAATATTCAATGACGTCGTACTAAGCCACAGTACGTTGTGTAGCCTTCACATAGTAGCACTACACTGTACTAATTACCATGCAATCACACTAATTTATTCCTCGTCATCTTTGTACACCATTGTTATCTGAGTGCATTACTGGTGCGAGCTTTGTTTGTCTGAGAATGTTGATGGTGGGTTGATGGTGCGAGCGACGACAACGATCACTAGCGGCGGCTATCACCCCCCTCATTGTGTCTGTGCGCGAGTGACGATCGCTGTCCGTCGTCGTCGCGGCAGGTGTAAGTTAAGTGCCGGTCGTGGGCTGAGAGCGTAAGTGACGACGCACCGTGAGCGAGGACGCACCATGAGCGAGGACGTTCACTAGGGGCTGATTGTTGTGTCCTCGTAGTCTGAATGCACTACTTGTGCAAGAAGCGACGACGACATTCGGCGTTGTCACGCCGTCACGATGAGTCGGAGGCGTCGCAAGATGGCATACGCAGCGGGTTCGCAAGACAACAAGGGCAGGAATGTTGTGTGACGGGATTGTCATGCAAGAGAGCAGGAATGCACTGCATGCATTGTCTGGAGTGCTATGGGCAGCAGTATTGCATGTCTTGTAAACATGTCACATGCTTTGCATATTAATACAGTGATCGTGAATTCTGCAAGAACTCACGCGAAATTCTCTCCCTACAGCCTGTCAATGTCGAGGTTCGGGTACATTAAGTCAACCATAGCAAGATCGTGTGCCCTGGTAATGACGCCTCCTCCTTTGACGCCGCTTGGCCTCTCGAATCCGAAGCCAAGATCCGGATTCACGAGGAACGGATATTTCGCCTTGCCGACCTCCCCTGCCCAGTCAAAGTCAATTAAACGGACAGACAAGGTATGTCCATGCCCAGTGTCAAGAC
>JBBPQL010000567.1:0-21873 GCA_038092515.1 Boletus subparvulus | reverse complement strand
TCAGCTCGCCAGACACCCTAGGCATCTAACATTGCACCAGTCCGGCAGCCGCTCTGTCGTCCCCCCTGGTAGACTGTGGATACCACCTTCCGAAGAAATTGAATCGGGCTTAGCGCCAGAGGAAAGAATGTTGCCTTCAGACATCGAGAGGATGGTAGGGGCAATGGCGGGGAGCAAAGGCCGACTGGGGTTCCATCAGCGACTCCGGCGTCACCGCTCAGGTCGCCACCTTCAGAGATTGAGAAGAACGAGGAAAACCTCCACGTGCGCATTGGGCGATTGATCACCAAGGAAATAGACAAGCAGCGTTGGTGTCATTCCTGACGCGTTGGCGAGTGGATCCTGATTCATGGCGTGCTCACAGAACAACGGTTCGAGGAGGGCCGGGCGTAAGACCAAGCAGAGGACATTAACCGGCAGGCAAAGATTCTTAAATTGATCTCGGCAGAGCTCACAAGGAACACCACGCGCACCGGCAGCCCCAAATCTGCCATCGGGTGATGCAAGTACTTGTTCAAATCTCACCGCCTCGGCCGCTCTCAGCGATGATGCCGACTCTGCTGCAGTGAAGCAGCTCTTTGCAGCAGCATAAAAAATTGGACGTGATCAGGTCGCTTTGGGTTGGGTATGGTCTGGGGGATCCTCCTCCGGAACTGGCAACCCACCTCCCACAGGCCATTACAAGAAATATGACCATGGGTCTCGAAGGGCACAACGGCCATGAGGCTGGTAGCTAACACGTCGGTCTTCTCTCTGGTTCACAACCAATCGCTGACAGGCTACAGCATCGATGAACATCGTCTGACGGTGGGCAGTCTGGCAAGCGGTACACGCACGCTACCGTGACAGTATGGGTTGAAGCATCTGCTTGCGCCGTTTATGGGGGGTATTGCTGTGCGTCTCGCTGTCCGACTTCACTGTTCGAACCCAGACTGCTGCACTTTACGCGAGCGTGCAGGAAGCAGCGGGGCGACGGTCAGACAAGGCTACGTGCCTCCGTGGGTTGGCTTTACCACCGTCCACAACTACCCCTACCCCTCCCGCTAACGACTTTCCAGAGTTGTTCCCGACCGAGTACGCTTTGCTCCGTTCATGTGTTCCTTTTCTCTAACACTATCCTCCCCTGACGTGTGCGACGCGATCATGAACAGCGTTGGATACCCAGCTAATGAAGCTGTCGAGTACATCTAACACACCAAGTATAAGGGCGGTCTACACTTCACAACTCCATGGCGAGGCGACGAATCGGGGCATCCCAGCGCTGACATTGACGCTGCTTGGCATCGTATAAACAGAAACGGTGAGTTCACAATCATCCTCAAGTCAAGCCCATCCGCATAACAGAAGAGCGACTACGCCAGATGGGGATGGAGGTTCTTCTGAGGATTGTGAAGCTCCCTACTGAGGAAGAGGGTGGAGGGTACCTTGCGTCATTGAGGGTCACCCACTTATGTGTTACTAGCCCAACCAGAACATGGTAATATATTACTGGGTATGTGGGTTCAATTGGCTCTTTGCTATGGATCTCCCTGCTGGAACCACCTAAGAGCTACATTGTGACCCCATCCATTTCTATTCCTCAGCCAAGCCTCCATTTCCCTGTCAGTGTGCAGCACAAGTGATGCCCGCTCTCCAGTATAATCTAGGTTGAAATGACTGACATCGCAGGAACGAAACACAACAACATCCCCTTCCCTCAGCTCCAGGACAAGACCAGGCTCCACCAAAGCCAGAGACCCACCCTGAAATTGACCAATAGGCATGATCAAGCAAAAATCACGGTCGTGACTATCCCGATGAACCTTGGTGCATACATTTATGTTGAGCACAAGAGAGGTAAAAGGAAGGACAGGGGAAAATGCATTTCCAGGAAGGGCGGAAGCCACCATAGAGATCATCTCATATTCCTCTGGTAAACAGGACTTGAGCTCAAAATTGAATGATTAGACATAGAAGAGCACTGTATACATATAACACACACCTTTTGACCCATCCATTCAAACACTTCTTCAAAAACCACTATGAAGCGGTGATACAACTCCTCATGTTCAGTGGTTTCACTTGACATGTATGGTAGAAACTGTGAGTGATTAGTGCGCATACAGTCCATACGCTCCAAATAGCAAGGGTGAATGTTGCTGGGTGCATCACCTCCCTAGTACCATATGCAGTACCTATTAGCCAGACAACTCTGAAATGAATGAAAAAGGTTCACACCCGGGTCCCATGTCTGTTATACCAAGACCAATGCATTGCCCTAAAAGAACCCAAGTCTGCAGATTGTGATTGTTCACCTGATGAAACCACAGTTGGAGAGAAGGATTGACATGTCAAGATAAAAAGATCTCGCAATGTGTTCCGAAGTTGTGCAGGCATTGATGTAGTGACAAATGCAAGCAGACTTCCATCACTGGATCGGATGCTGACATCATTGCTACCCAACAAGTGTCAGCCCTTCATGGAACCCAGGCACATAGACCCCCCACCCTTCCAGTGCATTCATTGGTACTCTGATATACTTTCCAGGTGAATGTTTGACACCCTGATCATTGTACATTCTGGACAACTAGATTATGTACCAATGAGGGTGAGCATGATCCAGAAATTGTACTTTGTCTCATACCTTTTCTCTCAAGTCCTCCATATCTCTTATGGCTGGGGCTGCTTTTACACACAGCCTTTCTTTCTGAGTCCAAGCCTCCTTCTCAGTGTATCCTCTAGGAGCAGGGAAGGTTACATTGTTTGGATGGGATGGGTTAAATGCAGTGGAAATAGAGTGGCAGGAAGGAGGGGGAGGTGGCAGACCATGGGGGGAAGCCTGGACTGGCCCAGAGTCATCATCACGATCACTTAGTGGAGGAGGAGTGTCAGAGAAATGGGAGGGTGTCAGAAGTTCAGCATATGTGAGTTGGTATATGGGAACAGCACTGGAAGAAGGCTGAATGTTCATGCAAGGGCTCCAGAGAGTATTATCTCTGGGAATGACAGTAAAGGTGCTTTAAAAGTGGATGAGAACAGCAATATCATTTCCATCTTATCAGGAGCTCACTTGCATATGGAGGCATCAAAAAATTTATCAGAACTAACCAAATCAGAGCAACTAAATTCTGCAGACAGGCCAAGATCAGCCAGATATGTCTGGGAGAACATAGTAGCCATGCTCAAGGGATATTCCTTCATCATGCTGGCAATGGTGGGCACAATTTTTGAGGCAATAACATTGTGAGCAGGACCTAAGATTTTGTTAGCTCCAAGCTGCCTCAAAGGCTGGTGAAAGATATGTTTGCTTACCAGGGGGAGGAGATCTGAGCAGGTTAGCTGCATCTGCTTGCAATTGGGGCAACATCTTTCCTACTGCAGGGCGCAACCCCAACCCTGCAATGAGAACTAAAATGTAAATTGTTCCCCCTGTTGCAATGGTCAGAAATTTGCTGCCCATTGCAACCCACTTGGAGAAAGATCGGTAGGTCACCCCTATATCTTTCCCTAGCTCTGTGTCATATATCGCTTCTAGAGTTTTGTTGGTTTGGAGCTGGATGCTAGAAATAAACTAGTTAGAATAGAAACACAATGGAAATGCATACTTGCCTCTGGCACTTCATCATGAGCTGGATTTGGTTGATCATCAGGGTAAAATTGAGCCGAATATCTTTTTTCCTCAGGTCACGACATCGCTGAACAACAGAAGATAGTGAGTTATCAATGAAAGAGTTTGTAATGTTCAGGTTGGAGACATCTGCCATCCAGTTCAGCGCATCTACTTCTCCTGATCCCAGCAAGGCAACCAGTTCCTCGAGATCCCTTGATTTCGAAATATAGGGGTCTGTTCTGGTGGTCCATTGTTGTCCTGTTTTCTGCACCTTCCTTGGCGGCAACGAACCACGAGGACCAACCACTCCTCCCCGTGGTCCCCGTGCTGGTGTAATCCGAGCGTGTGGTTGTTTTTGATAGGGTGCACTACCCACCTTCTTCGTACGGGCGGTTTTCTGGCGCAGGATGGATGGGGTGGTCGGGTGGATGTTGGTAGCCACGGGAGACCCAGCTGCTGATGGCAATGAAGTTAACAGCGACACGGTAGACAAAGGGAGGGGCTGGGATGGGCTTGACGTTGCTGTTGGGCTTCCTTGGAGTGCATCCCTACGGCCTATGCAATCTAGCAGATGTGGCGCAAATTGAGGGGAGGGGGAATGATCAGCAGGTGGAATGAATTCTGTAAACGGAGATGGCAATGGTGATAATTCCAGCCTTGGAAGGCGTGAACGCAACAGTGGGAGCAACACCACCTCTGGGGACATTGCTGCAGCTGCAGGATAGCCAAGTTGCGGGCGGTCCAGTCAGACCATGCTTCTGTCTCTTTGAAGAACAACAACTCACCACGACCATCCTCTGAATTAACCTCTTGTGAACAGCTGGGGGTTACCGCTTCCAGGGCGCTAGCCATTTGGAATCGGCGCAGATCAAGAAGCGAGTCACTAGGAGGGGTCGGCAGCTGTCTAAGACGGGCCAAATATTGGTCTGCAGTTGGGCAGTAGAGGCGTAAGTAGCATGAACGAGGTGGACCAACACTTACCATTCTGGAATTCTGCATGGTTTGAGAAGTGGCCATGAAGGGCCAAAAGTGACGCTGGCAGCGATGACGCGCGGCAAAGATTGTCCAATAAACGGAATAGTTCGGTCGCGGCATCTGGGTGGATGTCACACAGTGCCCGAACGAGATCAATTTGGGAGTTGCCTCGTGCATCGGCCAACATTGTCAGAAGAAGCCAAATGCTGACGGTCGCACTCCATATGTTTTTTAAAACTCCGAACTGCCACCGCAGCGGATGGATCCGAGATTGGTCAGGGTGTATTAGTCGCACCCCCAATGGCAGGGTCGAAGGACGTACTGCCGGAATGACCGCTCGGGAAGCTACACTCTCAAGGATGTTTTTTTGATGTCTGCACGCGGATATCGATTGTTGAGAGGCCCTACTGCAGGTCCTCCGAACCCACCAAGGGCTGGTAGCGCGAGACCACATCTATCGGAATGAGTACAGCTGAGGAGTCGTCCATCCAAGCACGGTGCACCCACCAGGACGAGGACGACCAACGGTGACCTTGACGATCTGTGTGATGGAAGCGGTGATGGTGATGGGTAACCGCACTGAATAGCGAGACGTCAAAAGAGATCAAGGCACGCGAGAAAGAAAAAGGCGCACGACAGAGAGTGCCATGGCGGAGCTCCCACCATCATCGGTTAGACAGCAGGTTGACGACGATTTGCACGCCTAGGGGGAGCGCGCCACTGAGGAGCCAAAGTGCCTGTGTCTGAGGCGAGTGTAATGCGATAGGAACGATGGTACGACGAACGCTAATACGTCGATCGACCACATAGCTAAAATGGAATGAGGAAGTCGCTGATGGGCGCAAAGTGTCTACTTGAAAGACCTGAACTCACCGGTGTTGCAAACTGCCGGTGCATGCATGTCAGGCTCGACGATGATGCGAACATCGAACAAAGGAGACGGACGTGAGCGAAACCTGTCTCTTGAACCCGCTGACATGGTGAGTGATATAGTGCGAGATCTACCTGCCGACATCACATCATCAAACTGCAAGTCGTGAACGAGAGTGTGCTCACCGCAAGGCACATGTGACGATCCTGGACGCCAAATCCGAGTCAGCGCTGTCAAATCATTCCCGTCGGTACGCTCGCCAGTCTGGGGCATAGGAAACGATGACTTGGTGAAGACTGGGGCCTCTGCAGAATTGGTTCGGTAGCGTAAGCGCAGAACCACGGCGGTAAGTCGCCAGTTACGGTATAGGTACGAAACCCTTACCCCATCTGGCGTCAACCACATCTCCTTCCTTTTTGGCCATGGAAAAACTTAATGCACGTGAATTGCCTAAAAGAGCGTAAGCGCAGAACCATGGTTCTGCGCTTACGCTCTTTTAGGCAATTCTGAGGGGCAGGAGCGGAGCGGACAAATAAGTGAGGGGCCACGTGCGTGGTGGACGTATGGCCGACCTTGAACCGTTCAAATACGATCCCTTAACTTTTTAGATATGTATACTGCTTACTCCTTCCAATGGCATCCCGTTACGTCTGTCACCGTGGGCCATCTCTGTCTCCGAAATTGCGGTCCAGATCAGGTCAGTGGGTGGAGGTGCATAAAGGTTCGTCCCATGCGGTGAAGTGTCGCTGTTACAAATGAGTGTTTAAAGCCGGCGTGATATTGCCAGAACTCGAAGACATACCTAGAGAGCCAGAAACCGTCTTCACTGATCTTATTAGCGAAGAAAAAATATATATCAGGCACGTTGGAAAGACGTCTGACTGAAGTTGCACCTGGAAGTGGCTGCCGTGAAGCACGTGATGTCACGTGTCAGACGAAAAGTGGGACAATCTCGAGCGACAAGAGACCTTGCAAGCAAGGTAATTTTAACCAAGCTTAATTCATCTATCATTATGGGAGGCCAACTACATGTCGACAACTATCAGCCATTTCTCTGATATGCTGCCTTTTCACGAAACGGAACCCAAAACTTCATGAATGCCATGTTCACGGACCAGGATCATTCTCGCGTTCGACAGGGAGGCGCACCGTATCGATGCAAGTCAGGCAGAGAAGCGAGAAGCGCTCATCAACCATAAATGAGACACAGCCGCCACCGCACAAAAGAAAGCCGACGACAAGGCGGCCGCATTAGCAGAAAGAGACAGCTACTTCGCTTCCGTACAGCTTGTAAACTCACTCTGTTGCATGCGGAACAGTGATCTCGATGATCGGATCGAGTTGTATCGTCGACTCAGGGTGGAAAGGAAGATCCCGCTCAAATTTTGTTAGGACGAAAGCAGATCGTCTCTCGCTCGCTCTGTGTCTATCTGCTTGCCACACTGTTCGTTCCCGAAGTCAAACTCTCCCCCGGGATGATGAACTGGACGAGAGATGATAGCGAGAAGGTGATATGTTACAATCACTCCTTTGCATATACGCACATCCACAACATCTACTTATTTAACTAGTAACACCTACTGGTCATAGGATACTTTACTTGTATAGTAGACATATTTCCACCGTAGTACAAAGCACGATATGAGACGTGTTCCGACGAGAAATCTGGCGGTTTGGTCGAAATAGGGGGTTTTGGTTTATATAAGCGTCACGCTGGACCCACAACGGCATTACGGCCCCCAGATCGGGACTCCTTCGCTCTGAATCGCTGGTCTTCACGACGCCGATGCCGACGTCGCGCCATCGTCAATTTTTTTAATGCTACGTGAACGGCGTCTCGTTCTCAAGTCGACGACCTCGCGCCGCTGCCTCCTCTCGTCGTCGTTCGCTCGCTCTCCTGGGTTCTCGTCATCGCCACACACCGCCACCGTCCGCTCTCGTGCGCGCCCAACGCTGTACTGGACCCATGATGAGTCTTCGTCTCACACTGAATCAAGGGGGTTGTTCCCCTGGTCGCTATTGTTGGTCTTGGTCATTAGTTACGAGGTCTGTATCCGACCATTCTTGAAGGTCTCAGTCTATCGCACATGATCCGGTAAACAAATGTGCAAGTAACACATTGGAACATGCAAGTGCGCAAGTCATTGGAGGTGTAGCGTACTTTCAGTCCAATTTGTGAGCTGCTGTAGGAGATTTACTCTTCACATAAATTTACAGTAGTATGTAAAGCCCCATTGTACATTGTACATACCGTTCGAGGGTGAATAAAGCTCACTTGCTATGCATATCTTCCAAGAAACACAGATGTGAGTATGATCTCAGATCTGACTCTTCGCACGTGACTCCGCTAACCGCTCAACGTCGTCACTCTGGATTTCGGTGCTCTCCACAGAAGGTCTGCATTTCAATTCTTGCTTGTACCTTGTACCCATTCCGACATCATTTCATGTTCCAGGCCCACCGGTATTGAAAACCACTCGACGTCCATGGTATGCAACCACCATCATGCTGATGAAGAAGGGGAAGCTCTCATTGAGCTTATCAGTACGCCATACTTTGCCGTTATGTCGCTGCAATGCTGGCGTGGGCGTCGATTCAGTGGGAAACAGATCAGGTGCTCCCTCACAATATTAATGACTACTCTACCTCCCTTGACCCACACCAACAACCATAGTCCTCCGGGTAGTCGATGTGTCGTAGGCGGGATTCAATAATAACCTGGCCTTTTGAGAAGGCCCTTTCGTTGTCTTCGACATGTCACAGCTAGCACAGGTATTGTCATGGACCCTCCTACAACACTTCGCCACAGAGTTTACAAGATCGACGTCCCCTCCAGCCTAAAGGCCACCTTTCGTCTTGCCATTGGCTGCAAATGCCTCATGAAAATTCTATTGGCTGCTTCAGAACCACTTCTCAGTGGCGAATTCATTATGAATGACATCGATATTTCCTCACAGACCCCCAGGCCCTGTGACCCCCACGAAGAATTCATTGCCCCGGAAGCGCTCAGAGTTGGATCCGGACAAGGACAGGTATGCGTGCCATATCCTACCACCTGTACCCTTACCTGAGTACTGAGTAACCTGACACGCCACTTGACCCGCCACCATCACCTCGAATGCACCCCCGCACCTGCATTGCCTTGAATGTCGACTGCACCTCCAACGCCTCAACCGCACCTCCAACGCCTCAACCGCACCCCATCACTTTAAATGCTCCCCCATTGCATCGGCTGCACCCCCAACGCATCAAATGCACCCCAATGCCTCAAACGGTGGACCGTGCGTCTACCACACTCCCGACGCCTCAAACGCACCGCCAATGCCTTGGACACACCCCCATCGCGCCGACTGTACTTCCATTGTGTCGACCGCACCCCGAACGCCTCGAACACCCTTAACGTCTTGGGCTGGCTTGTACGCTTTTTGTCTATGCTCGTGGCTGACGCTGACTGTTGCCATAGGGCAGCATAGGGCTACAACCCCAAGAGCAAGACGCTCGAGATCGTGACGATGGCCACGCTCCTGTCGCATGTCCCATCATTGGTGTGGGCATTTTGGAGTATGTGTATTAGGAGAAGCCCGGCGTCATCAAGACGAGCTTCCATTATGCATACATGCGCCCTAACTCATCCTCATCATTTCCTAGGACCACAAAAACGCCCTCGAAGAATGAATCAAACAATACCTGCAGCAAACTCAGGAACTGCCACGCCGCGAGGATGACGGCAAAGGCGAGGGTGTGAGGACGAGGGCAAGGGTGCGATGGTGATGAGGTGAGCGTGATGGCAAGCCTGAGCGCTCACACACAAACGCGGACGAGAATGTGCTAACACACTTCTGTTGGTCTTTGGATTTTGGGCCGAGGTGGCAGCACGACAACGGCGAGGCTGATGGCATGAGGACGAGGGCAAGGACGCAACAATGATGAGGTGACCCACAGCGCGGGTACAGCATGGTGCTAGTACCCGTACCCGTGCTATCCCCTATAAAGTAAAATTGATGCCAAGGATGGAGGTACGGGAGAGGTCTGCAGGGAGTCCAATATGCACACGGGAGGTGCATGAGAGGTCTGTCAGCCTGGAGGCCCATCGGTAGAACTGCCTTAAATTGGATCTTACACCTAGCAACCACATTAGGCACTCAGAGACCCATTTTCCTTGTAGAGGGGTATATTAAGTAGCCGAAGCAGCCAGCAGGAGCTCACCCTCCCACAAGTGCAGCCCGGGACAGGAGCCGCGCAGGGGTGCTCCTTGTCGATGTGATTAATCACCTGTTTTTTCGTCAGCATCATATCAACATCCTAAATGAAAGCACATCCCTTTCCCTGACATCCTTGCCTTCCCGAGAATTTGCATGATTTCCCGCATAGATGGTGGTTCACGACACATCTACAGAAGGACATGAACTGCTATGCACCCAGCCAAATCCTGCGAGTGGACTCATAGCCAAGAACCTTCAACCCGCTAGAACACGCCATGCATCAAGACTGGTCCCGACCATTGTAACCGCCCTCAGGTGTGCTCCTACCTCAACTTGAACTACAGAATTCAAGTTTCGAACCAGATTATGGTTCTATCTTTTGATTCATGACCATAATGACACGCAGTCTTCCATTACACCAACAGTCTCCCGGCATGCAGTGGACTAGTATGAAATGGCCGGTAATCCCATACTGTGTTGTGTAATAGCCACCAGGTGCCGAGAAAACCTTTCTACAGCTGGAAAGAACACCTCTTGCGCAACTGAATGAGGCCTCTGACTCTCATTGAGCATGAGCATCTAAGCGATCCCAAGAGGCAGCTTACAGCATGATTTACTGAAACCCCTCCAATGGAGAGTAGTAAGACCCGGAAAACACTTGGCCCCCTGTTGACAGCGATCCCTCCCCTTTTGGTGTACAAATCATGCGTGACCCCAAGACTTTGCACCATACAACTTCAAGGACAAAGAAGCTCACAATTTAACACGAGATGGGTGGGCATCATATTTCGAATCATATCATGCAGCCACCACCACTTTGTACATATGCGACAATGAGCCTCCCCAAGTTGATCCGACATCCACCGATTCCGAAATAAATAAATTTGTCCAGTAGTAGAATGGTGAGCTGGCGCTGTTGGTTTGGCTAGAGAACTGGATTCAGAGCTTATTGCCTCGCCACAGCGGTTGGACAGCGGGTCGCCGGAACGAGATGTCCATATTCCCGCTACGTAAGTAGTGGGTTTGTGTGTTTCACTAAATTTCACGTTTGGCAGGGTTTTCAGATTTTCGACACTGCCTCTTAGTTTCCCACGTCGCCACTTTTTTTTTTTTGGAAACTGAGCTGACGAAACCGCCTGCATTTCCATCGCAGTTATGTCAAAGGCTTCTACGTCGGCATCAACTATGACGAAGACATGCTCATTGACGTCGCAAACAATTTATCATATGTACACCTGCACTGCACCTTGGGTCAGGACAGGAGAATACAATGATGGGCATGTTGTCCTCAAGAAAATGGTGTTCGATTGTTTCCTGCTGATCAACACTCCTCTCCTCCCCTTCACCTTGGTCGTGTACAGCGCCTGCCAGGTGTCCAACCCTCAACCATTCAATGGTACATAAGCTATGCGGATGTCACATTGTGTCACGCGCTCGTGCAGACCGCAATCATACGCGGATGATTGGGTGAGCACTTAACTGTCGCCACGACTCACCCATTGATGATCGGCTATAGACAATGATTAGCCTGCATGACGCTCGACAAGTGGCGATTAGGCCTATTGTATGCAAGATAGATGCGGGTACTTGAGAATAAGATGATGGTCATGTAGCATGGAATGTACGATGGATGTGTATCGAACAGCGCTGCTGTGCCTGAATTCGCTCGAGCTCATGTTTACCACACCGTGCGAACGTAGCGGGCTATGCCACTTGATGGCCCTTGCAGATTATATTACCTACGGGCACAGCACTTGACGTTCATTGCTCAGTGCTCAACTTCGAGCCTCTGATCACAACTTGGGATCAATTTATAACCCTCCGGGGAAATATCAGTCTTCAGATTATTTACATCGTAACAATTTGGCTGGTGGGGCTAGAAGCAGTGGGGGTAACGAGTGACATTACACTGTGAGGTAAAATTACGGTTCTGTTCAGTTTGATGACGAGTCCTGATAATGAGACGTCCATAGACCCAACCCTTCACGTCGCATCCGAGCCCTTTCAAGTAAAGAATGGCACGAGTTGGTACTTACCTCTCGCCCACTTTTGTCCCCTTACTCGACTTTTACTCTAGCCAGGGCATCTTCCACTCCCTTTGTATTCTCACATCTCTTAGACCGCGGTTGCCCACTTCCGACAGTATTCTTCTTACCCCATCACCACCTGCCCTCCATAAACTCCAATGAACCCTCCACATCACACCCACTCAAGGCTGGCACAGGACGCTCCTTGCAGAACACCTGACAGCCCCCGGTATGATTCCACACTCTATATCAAGTCAACTGTAACTGCAATTTCCGCACTGGGAGCCCCGTCAGCACCACCAGCCATGCCGATGCTGAGCTAACCAGCGTCTGATCTCCAGCCCATGCGGCCAACATGCAACCCAGACGACCTTCTCGCGACCACCCCCAGGCCGAATGACCCATCCACAAACCAAACAACTCTGTATCACCCTAGACAACCCTCCTGCACCCAAACGACCTATCCCCGGCCCAAAGGGCCAACGCGCATGCAAAACGACCCACCCCCAGCCAGAACGACCCTCTCACAACACAAATGACTCTGAATCGCCCCGAATGACCCTCTCCCACCATGATGACAACGATGCGCCGTCTCCGTCTCCCTTGGTGTATCGTATTATCCGTCTATCATGGGCAATCACCAGGTTCGTTTCATGAATTCCATTTCACTAACCTGGACGCTGATGGGGTTGTAGTCTACATGCCTGTGTAGCTATCCAGCTTCTGATCATCGTCCAACTCCCCCTGCCATACGTACCTTGATTCCTCGTGGCGGAATTTCATCCACCGCTTGTCATGCATTTCATACTATTGGCGGCATTCCAGCATGTTTTTTCTTACTTTTTTCCCTCTCTGCTTATCTCTGTTTCAGGTGACGTCTTTCTTGCAAGAATGCCAGTGTGGGGGGAGGTACAGCGAGCATGTCCCTCTTTCAGCTGACCTTCCTGTAACCTCAGCTGGCTCTATGTAAGTATTTAACTGTTGTTCGAGTCTTGTTGTAATGCAGCGGTATATTTAGTCTGCCTCCGCCACTATCACTGTCAACTCTACATTCCCAGTCCATCCGTCAAGTTCATTTTCTCAAAGTACTTCATCTTTTCTTCTGCCAATGCCGACCTACGCAAGCACTTCGGCTTCTTCAGCAGCCCCAAGAACATCCATTACGCCATACACCCCACTCCTTTCTGGAGTTCCATTCGCTCGCTCACCCACTCATACTACTTGACGTACTCACCGCACACGCCATCATCCTTAGGCTGCACGACCAGCCCATCAGCCACCTCCATGACATACATTGACATTTGATGTGTTGCTATATCCATCCCATGTAAGCATCTTATATCATTTATGAATAGCTCTAAACGACTTTGTAGATTCGTGATGGACCATATGACTTTCATCTCCATCGCGGCAAACAATTACAACTACTTTTATCAGTTGTCGTCCCTAGATGCCATCAAGTTTTGGTCCCATCATGACAAGGTTCGAGGGTCATCGTGGTTTACAAGGTACTTTGACACCTGGTTTGCGCGCAGGTCGTCGTGGTCGACAATCACCTCGCTTGTATTGGAGGATTAGATTTGTGTTTCGGACGTTGGGATACCAACAATCACCCATTGACTGATGTTCACCCGAATGACTTTTCGCGTACTCATCCCCAGACAAAACTACTACAGCGCTTGTTGCCTAGATTTCCAGGACATTGGAAACTACATTACCAATGTGGTCTCCATTCTGGAGACTCCAAGGATGCCCTGGCATGATGTAAGTTGTTTCTTGGATGTAAGGGTTCACTGGCTGGAGACCGTGTTGCAGGTCCATATGACGATATGTGATTCCGTAGGGCTCGATATCCGCCAGCATTTCGTAGAGCACTGGAATGAAATTAAATGTCGCAAGGTACGCTTTGAATTGAATTCTTGCCACCTGGGCTCAGTCACCTCTTCTTAGCATCATGATGATCCGTGTGTAGTGACCAGTGTGGTCGTATCATTTCATTCACCCCTATCACAGGAAGTTCATTGATATTGATGGGCGTAATGCATGCCTCGTGGTAATCATGGGCATCGTCAACCGAGAATCAATTCTTGTGCGTAGGCTATGCCTCGTTATTACGCCAGGTCTGCTGAGCTGACATGCTATATCCAGTATATCGAATACCTGGGATGAAGGGCCGGTAAAGTCCCAATGGCCTTGGTAGAGCGTATCATTGAGGTCGCGCAGGCCAAGAAGAAGTTCAAGGTCACCACACCAAACCAAGGGGGCAATCAGCGCCTGCGACAACCTCCCTGCGCTCTAGGTAGTCATCGTCATCTCCGAGGTCTCAGGATTCGTGGAAGAGCATCAAGAAGGAGTCCCGCAATAAAGACGATCACGGCAGCACAGTATCGTACCATTAAGCAGGGGTGGTCATAGTATCTATGAGGAGATCCGCAAGGCAGGCTGTGAGCCGTGGGTATCGGGCGTTATTTTCGCCGTTTCTATCGCCTCATGACCACTGCCAGGATGGACTACATCCAATTCTTCCACTTGCGCTTGTATGCAGCGTGAGTTTATTCTGGTTTTTCTGCAGCCGGGATTCTTGACCCAAGGATTTCCATGCATAGCAGTGACCCTTATTGCACCCATGGAAGCATCTTCAGGGGATCAATGCCACTTCAGTGGATTTTTTTTCCAATGATATTCACCTGAGTATCCTCTGAACCCCGGTCAATATGCAATTAATCTACCACTGAAATCCATGTATTCTACTAGCCACAGTGCACGTGGACCATCCGCAGCTATGTAGCACGGAGAATGATTAATGATCCTGATGGGTAACAGAATCACTTGAAGCAATGGGTCCGAGGCAGGCGCCGCCTTATGTCACATTCCTCCGGAAGCAGGACATAAACTACAAGTAGCGGACTGCAACGCCGTGTCCAAGTTCAACAGACTCATCTAAGTGGTAGTGGTAGTCCAGCCGAATGATAACAGGAGTGCCAACTCGTGTCACATGATATTGGCCAGTCGACAGGAAACGCGTGCCATTCTTACCTGGCTGGCGCCCAGAGCACAGGTGACAACACCTGCAATCGTAGACGACTTTCAGATACCTCTCGTTGAGTAGCTGAGCCCAACGAAGAACGTCGTCTTGGCACGATGCTCAGACCAATGTGCCAAGGTCAATATGCTCAAAGTGCGTGAAAGGTATGGACTCAACGTTGTAATCACATGTTCCCGTGTATGTTCACATGAATGCATAACAGACTCCAGCTTTCGTGCAAGAAAATATCATTTGTGTAGGAGATGCAAGGGTGTACTTACGATTGGTATGCCCTACGCTCACGTCTTCTCCTCGGACTGGCAGTGCACCAAGAAAAATGGCCAAACAGCTACCCGCACCCCGAACTCGTACATCTTAGTCATGCATCATGTCAATGCTACAACGCACCTGCCCTTTGTCACAAGCAAAGAAAAGGTATCGATGCGCGGGGCACAACACGTTCAAATGACCAATCGTTCTTAGTACTCCTAATCAACCATCATGCGTTCCGTGAGGAGACCCTCGCCATACGCCATGCTTTCGAAGATGGCTTGTCTCCAGACGCTGATAGCACATTCTTGAGCTTCCGCTTCCAGAACCTACGACAATGACCTGATCAGTGAAACTATTTCCCGATAAATATCGAATCCATACAGGTTCGAGGCCATCTACGAGCTTCTGGAGACTTTTATGATCCTTGAGATGTTCCAGGACGAACATGATGAGGTTGTTGTCTTCTAATTCGCCGAGATATTTAACCATGAGATGTTTGACCAATGGCTCGAGCTTTCGGTCAACCATACTCTGGGAAAACGGGTTAGCGAATTCGTAAGAAGAAAACATGAGCGTACATCGTTGAGACCATCCCATTTGACCTTTGCTTTGAGCAAGGCCTCCTTGTCGTGGGGAACAGACTCCTTGATCGTCTGCAGCCGCTCCTTCGCCTTCTCGCCCTCTGCAGCACTGAAATCAAGTTTGACCGATGGCACCTTCCGTTTATTGATATCATCCTCATCCTCATCCTCTTGTCCGAATACGGCGGCCTTGGCATCCTTTGGCGCTGCTTCAGCTTTCACCGGCGCAGGTGCAATCGACATGTTGAGTTTGACTGTGCACCATCATCAAGAAGCATTCTGGCTCTACGCTGTTCTTCGGCAAGAGCTTGCATGTCTTCCATCTGGCGAGCAAGGAACTTCTCTGATTCAATACGGAGGTTCACAGGTTCATGCTCCTCATAGGCGCGTGATTCGGCATCCGCCGCTTCTTCGGCTGCGACTCGGCGTGCACGAGATTGTCGCCAGCGTGCTCTTGCAGTGTCATTGCATTAACATAATAAAATGACGACGAAGACCAGGTCAACACACCTGTCAACGTAGAACAGATCATCACTCTCGTCGTCGTCCCAGACATCGAGCCGAGCTTGGGAAGTACGGTTGATCTCTCCGACAAGCCCGTCGACCTTGGCTTTAGCTTGCTGCGCTATGGCCTCGTCCGCCTGTTTCCATGCAAGTAGTAAGAATACGACAATGATACGACAATGAAAGATTGAGGCTCACGTCTGTCTTCATCTTTTGCGCGGAGTAGGCATCCAAGAACAGTTTGGTCTTTTCGTCTGCTTTGATCTGGTAAGATGTATGCAACGTAGGCGTGAAACGATCAGCCCGGTAGCGATGGGACGCACCAGAAGCTTTTTGTTCGTGCACCCATCCTCGAGCACTGGTAGTTCGATGCCCTGGAGGAGCGTCAAACATCTGATTGCAGAGTCTGGATCCTCGAATTCTGCAAACCCGAATCCTTGCGGTTTGTTTGCAGGCGTGATGAGTCGCTTGAACGACTTGACGGGACCACAAGAAAGGCTGATGCATCATTTGTTGCTGCTATGTGAGAGCCGAGATTGAGGGGCCTTGGCCATACGATGGCAAAGGTGGACGCAGACCAAGTCTCAACCGGTTCGGCGCAGGTTGCATGTTTGACTTGAATTATGGCGAGAGAGTGTTTTTTCCGTGTGTTTCGGCGCCGATTCTGAACCCGATGAACGTAGAACAGCAGACGGTCAAGATGGGGCTCACAATGGAAGATACAGCCCAACGTTGGCCTGAAAAGAGCCAAAGTCACAGCGACGTGGATGTAGTCAAGTCAGAAGACCAAACTCGCCTCATGATATACATAGGCGAATCTAGGGTATCGCATGTCGCTACTCGCGAGCAAAGAAGCGCCATGGCCACGATCTCGAACAAGAACGGCATCGTCTCACCGAGCCTGTCATTGTCGTCAGCATCCACGATCTGGAACAATGAGGGCCGCTTCCTGTCCCCAGCGATGAGCGCCTTGACGAGGGTCACTTCCTCGGGGGTGATATTGAGCTGATATGCCTCCACCATATCATCAAACATGATCTCGCTCGTGTGTTCGTGCTTTCATTTCATGTTTGGTCTGCCGCGTGCATAGGTTCCCAGACTGGCACGCGCGGGCGTAAGAAAAGTAGAATGACACGCGTAGGAGTGGACATACAGTGCCACAGGGATAAAGATGCCATCCCAGACGTACGACCAAGGGACGTGTCCCAGGTCATGATAGAGCCCTGCCGACTCGATGCACTCGATGTGTTGGTCGGTGATACCGAGGGAGTGGTCCATGGCTCTGAGGTGGGTCGCCATGAGTCGGGGGAGGTACCATGCCTGGCCACGCGTGTGCCACTGTGGTACTGTCAGTCAGGATATGCTATGTGGCGAATGTGGAGACGCACCGAGACAGTGCTCGAACCGATTATGCGGGGCACAGGGAAAGACATGGTACGAGCCTGAGAGACAGAGGTGTTTGGTGTACCTCAGGGATTGAAAGTGTTTCTAGACGTGCGATGAGGTGCGTGCACGCCAGATTTGGGTGTAATATGCACGTATTGATAAAAGAACGTTTTCATGGCGAAAACAAGACTGGCTGAGGTCAATGTGAATCTGGTCGGACGTGGACATTGCACTTGCGATAGTCGTGCAGTGTGGCTGGCAAATGCCATGTCGAATTTGTATGACGACGAAGCAGAACGTGTACGAGTGGTTCTAAGTATTTAAAGAGGACGCAAAGGTAGTAGGAACTAAGTATGAGATGGATCCCAATATCTCACTCGATGATCCATGGTTTCCATCCTATGTGATCGCCGAGTTCAAGAACGAGGCAGCAGCCTCAGCTTCGGAGCCATATATGCAAGCTGTCGCGTACTACCAGGAAGCAATGAGGACCTACGCACCTAGAATGTCAGCTTGCCATGTTTTTTTCTGGTACTTTTTGGTTAGGGTTTCTTTACGTTTTCAATATTGACAAGCGAACACTTTTTTTCTCCAGGACCATATATTGGCTTCGCCGGTGCTGTGTGGAATTTACGTCCTGCCGTGCAGGTCCTTTCGACGACTCTTGCGTTCCACTATCATTGCACCGATACCCAAAACCAACTCACTGCAGCATGTCACATGGCCGCGTTCCGCAAAGCCGCCAGAATGCTGAACGAATATTACGAACCCTTATCCTTATCCTTGTCTGCTAATGAAGATGGATTAGTCAACCCATTGTCTCACAAATCGCTGTTCCCATATCGCACAGAGTTCAAGTCTCTCGACGACGCAAGCACGAAAAACATCCGTTATACGAAGGAGCTTGAGGAGTGCGGAAAGAAGAAATGGCTTGTATTCTTCGGAATCCTACGAGAGGACCCTACAGTCCAGATCTGCATCAAATTCGCTCGACGTTACTCGAAGGAGGCTCACTTGCATTGTGCAGAGTTGGGTTTCGCCCCCAAATTGCGGGGATTCGAAGAGCTCCCTGCCAGTGGAGGTTGGTATATGGCCGTCATGGATTGGCTCATTGGCTACGATGTATTGGCAGACTTGCCCGACACGGACCGCCTCCCCAAATCAGGGCTCGAAACCAGAGGGCGTCCCTGAAATGGCCGGTTTGGGTCGTAGTTTGTCTGGGTGGGTTTGGGTCCCGGTTTGGGTGGGTTGTGCCGCGCGCAGCTGACATTCGTCGGAGCTTGAACCTCAGGTTTGTGTAGGTTCCCCTGCCGCCCGCGGCTGACATAGCGGAGATTCAACCTTCACGTTCCTTCCATCGATCATCGCCGCTCCTCCCGCCCCCGCCCCCGCCCCCGCCCTTGGTGCAGGCATTTGACGGCTCGACTCCGCCGTTCTCGTCCTCCGCCGTCCAGCATGTCGCCTCGCGCCGCTGGATCCACCTCGTCGGCCACCTCGCACGTGTCAGCCACCCGCGGACGATTATATAAAGGTGCGTCCTGCCTCCTTCTCTCCCCTTGCTCGCACTCCCCTCACAGCGCCTCCCTACAGCCCCCTCGTCCCACTAGCGTCAGCCGCCTCATCCCACTCCTCTGATCGTTTCGCAAAGACGCTGCCCTCTCCTCTGGCGCAACCGCTGCAGCCCAACACTGCATCCCTAGGCCATACCGCCCGTCCCGCCATTGCCATCGGTGTCTTCCTCAACAAACGCGTCCTCCCCTACCACCACCACCTCTCCGCTCAAGACATGCACGCACGCCAGCTCTACGTCAGTGACGTCCTTCTCCAACGGTTCCGCCTCCACCAAGTCCCGACGTGTCCCTGCCACTCCCAAACGCGTCCTCGAAGCATCAGCATCGTCTCCATCTCGGCGATGCACACGACGACACCTACGCCACCACCCTCGATTTCAGTGGTGACGGTGCCTACATAAGGATTGGTCTCGGCACAGCCGAGCGCGGGCCAGGGGCCTGACTGGGTCGCTCTCTGGAGCACTCCCGCCGTGAGGACGTGGATGGGTGGATGGATTGGCCTGACCCCTAGCTACACCTACAAAGACTAACTACAACCGACGCGGATTCCTACCACCACCCAAGAGGACCTGGCCAGCCCATGCCTGGCCTCCCAAGTACAGCGAGTCTCGGTTGGTTCAAACCATATCTTGACCTCGGGCCATTCTAATGGCTTGATCGTGCATCACGATGTCCGCGTTCCGCCATGTTGTAGGGCACACGGGTGAGGTGTGTGGACGGCGCTGGAGCCCAGGCGGCGCAAGTCCTCACGGTGGAGATGTGGGTTCTGGCGCTCGCGGCGCGCCAAAGTGGACGAAACCCAACCACGCGGCGGTGGTCAAGGCGTTCGCATTTTCGCCGTGGTCGCCGCTCCTCGCGAGCGGGGGCGGGATGTCGGACAGATGTATACACATTCTGGAACACGAACACGCGGGCGAGGTTGCACATGCATCATACCTACCAGGGCGCAGGTGACGGGGGTGCAGTGGAGCGTGGATCGAAAGGAGTTGGTGACCACACATGGGTTTCAGGGGAAAATGATCGTTGGGGATCACGCACAGGCACAGGTACTGCCGGATCCCGCGGGGTGACACCAATGCCCAGGCCTACACCCAAATCATTCGAGAGCCGCGACGCCTACAACTCGCGGGTCCTGTTTTCGGCGCTCTCGCCCAACCAGGCGGTCCTCGTGACGGGTGTTGGGGACGAGAACCTCAAGGGAAAGAAGAAGACGACGGGGAAAGAGGAGGGGGTACGAGTGGGATTTGGGGAATTCGGTGAGGAGCGTCTCTTGGTGTCATTTTTTGGGGTTTCGCTCCGTATTCCTTAGCTGTCTAGGGAGCGGACAGTTTGTAGGTGCAATAGATGTGGATGCTCGTCGGGAGGAGTGTGTCGACGACCGCCGGAGCTGCCAGTGAGGTGACACCCGAATACCACGACCATCCATCGTACCAGGCGTGTTCATGAATTCACGTCCTTGAATCTCCCTGGCATCATTCGGTGACACTGCCAATGATGAGTTCATGGCACTAGTCAGGGCCCCATTCATACATTCATCTGCCAGGAGATGTCACAAAAGTCGACGATCACTGGACGTTTATAAGTTTGCAAAGCCCATTGGTTTTCATTCCGCAGACACAACATGCTCGACAATAACCAACTCGAATAACACGACAACAGCATTCGCACCCGAACTCCAAGTTCGGGGCGGTTAGTATTCGAAATGTATATGTAGACTACGAAAAGGGCAGGGGGGGAGCACGCCCGCGCGCATGGGCTGAGAGTGAGCACCGATACATGCTCTCGCATGCATGTTGCGTCATCGACTGGGACGCTCGTGGTAGTGGGGATGACGTGGTCGGAGCGAAGGGAGCGAGACGACGACAGGATGTGACGGAACGTTCCGGGGTGGATAACATGGACGACATTGTCGTCGCTGTCGTCGTTGAGTGACACATGTGTGCATGGTCGTGCGTGGTGCATGACAATCATTGTCAAGAAGCTCTGGCCGTTCGACAATTCGTCTCCTTCGCGACTTCGACACAAGCTTTTCCAAGCCTCGCATTCACCCGAACTGCTTGCTGAAGACGATAGGCTACAGGAATACAGGAAGGTCACCGGGCGCAAATGCCGTCGCAGCGTCACGGCGGAATCGTGGTCGTCATGGCGGTGGTGGTGGTAACGTCGTGCCAGGGTGCCCGTCACGGTGGTGGTGCCGCCGATGCCATCGCAGTGAGGGCAACGGAGACACAATGGAGAGAGCAATGGCGGCGTGAGGGTGAGCGACAGGAACATGGTGGGGGCGGTACGAGGGTGGCAGTAACATGACGGCGGCGCTGGGCAGAAGGTGAGTGGGAACACGTCTCGGAACTGTCGAACTGGTGTCCTTCGATGGCGCTAGACTTGGTCAGCCCCGACACCGCGTGCTTGGTGCACATGTATGCCGCAGAGTACGGTTGCGGGATGTGCGCAGCGAGCGAACCGTTGTTGATGACTCTGCCTGTTGGCAGAAATGTGAGGGCGATGAGAGAGGAGAGGGTGCACCAGTCATTTCGGTGCACGCGTTCGTGAGATGCGACGCACAAGTGCATGCAGGTCCTGAATGAGAGCCGAAGAGGGTGAGGGGAGTGCGAGCAAGGGGAGAGGAGGGAGGACACACCTTTGTATAACCATCAGTAGGTGGCTGATGTTAGTGTGTGGGACAAGCCGGCCAAATCCCTGACTTTCTGCAAAACCAGGGGGGAGCAACTGAAGACACTGCACGCTCGCCATTTGGTCCATGGAGACATACGCAATACCAACATCCTGGTGAAGAACGACAATAGGACGCAGTTGATGCTCATTGATTTCGAATGGGCGGGTAGAAGAAGTCGTGTAATACCCGCCATGC
>JBBPQL010000566.1:0-21889 GCA_038092515.1 Boletus subparvulus | reverse complement strand
TTACATAAGGTATGTAACCATCTTATGGCATTCCAGGGTCTAATATATGTAATGAGAATACAAAGTCAAACAACTGTCCCAATGAGTTGTCATTTTGCTATGGCTGCCATTTCATCAAATCCTAGCCGAATCCCTTGATCCTTGCACCTATAGAAAGCCAGGAGTAAGCACTTCATCTCATACACTGATATGTTAGGGCCCAGGTTAGATGCGGTTAGGGGTTATTGACTTTAGTGAAAAACATGCAAACATTGGGACAGTTGTTTGAGCCACTGTAGCAATGCTAATTTGTCTCTGCAGCTTCCACAACAGCTTTGTGAGTTCCATGGCCTGTTGCATAAGGAGGAGCTGCAAAGTGCAAAGCAAACTATGCTAACTAGCTTCTGGACGACACATTAATGTCACACTGGTCACATATGTTACAATTTCTATTTGTATATTTCTTGATTTGCATGCCACTGAATGGTATGCATTATGAAAAGTTGTACTGTAGTGACAGGCTACTGCATTCACCAAAAGTGACTGCATAACCCTGTGAAGGGACAAATACACAACCCACCCACTCTTGGTATTATGTTGATGCTAGTCCATGGATCTGGACCTTCCCTTGTCTGGCTTTCTCCCTTGTCGACTGCTTCGAGGTGGAGGGTATGAGTGCAATCACGCATGAACAACTCAGATCGACATCAAGAGACGAAGAAGCCAGTCAGCTGAATTCAACTCTCAGACTTCGATTAGTTGTGGTTCATTCGTATGGACATGGTTTTCAGTGGTTATATGACAGCCAAATTTCATTGGCTTTTTGCATTGGACAGTCCCAAGTGGATTTTTTGTATGATTATTGAGTGTTAGGCGCATCACTGAAAACAATGCATGGTGGATTCATTGAGTTTGTCGCTGGAAATTGGGTGCTATGCGATATATGCAATGACTGTGCAAATCCCTTCCCACAGTGCCAGTTAGATGGATTTACTTTCGTGTGCGGATGCATTGCTGGGGCAGATTCAGGCCAAGATTGAAGGGAATGGCGCTTCACAGACAAGTTCGGGCGTCATTGTTCACGGGTTCTCGAGACTAGAGGACATTGAGGTTGATGCAAGGACAGGAGCGGTGCCATTGAATGAGCATATAGCATAGCTTACAGTCGAGAGAGGCGAGACATAGCAGAGCGGTGTGCAAAGGACGACACTGCACAGTGAATGAAACATAGGTTACAGTAGGGTCTAACGTGGATAAGCCTTCACCCGGGTAACCCATGGGTAGACACCTGCAGGTGTATGTGCAGGTCAGGTGTTGGTGGGTACAGGTATCCGAGGGGTGTGCACCCGGGTCAGGTATGGGTCGGGGGGTCCCATTACCACAGCTGCCCAGGTGTACCCATGAATATGTGCAATATCAGATGCCAGGTCAGTGGATTAGTGAGCACGAGCACATGCAAGCACCAAAGGCACAGGCACGACAACACTGCTTGTTTGCCCCGCTGAGGTTCAGGCCAGCGATTTTACTCAAGGCCGTGTACGCTTAACTTCATCTGTATCATTCCTTGCTTATTTTCTCCATTACTGTACCTTCCTTTCTGCCCTCAAGCCATGTTTCACATACTTAGAAATTTTAGAATGGACTGTTTTTGCATATATACCTGGGCTGCTTGTAAATATGTACCCACTGATTTCGTGCAATTATGGTGAGGCAACAGCAAGAAAGGAACTCGTCACCATCTGTTGTTGTCCTGCAGTCCCCAGGCAAAGGTAGGGTAAAGCGAGGGGATCTGACTGACATTGAGGTCTGGGATTGGTCCAATGACAAGATCATTTGTAAGTTGCATCGAAGATACTAATTTGTTCATTCTAATACCTTGACAGAGGAAGCAAAGAAGAAATGGTTGTCAGAGGTTTATGACCATTATAGTATGTCAATCGAGAAGGAAATGACACCAACAGGCAACCCCCTCAAGATAGAGTTTGTATTCATGTGTCAGGACAACCTGGCAGGTCATGATGCTCAAAAACGAAGTCACATGAATACTAGCCATGGAACGACCAACTTGAAGCGGTCACGCAACGAGTGTCTTCGCCATCGTAACCTCAGCCAAGAAGGTTCTGCTGCTGGCGCTCAACAAACGATTGCGAATACAGTATCGAACTACACTCCTGCTTGCCATCGAGCCCTCATTGCTGCCCGCTGCGCAGTATCATGGCGTCCATTCAACATTGTGAAGGATCCCTACTATGTTGAAGAAGTAAAACTACTATGGCCTGGGACAACCTTGCCATCACCAAAAACCATCTCTCTGGATGTATGAAAGGTATATGAACGAGGGGCTAACCACGTCAAGACATACTTTCAAGTGTGTCCCCTTTCCTTTATCTCATATCATCATGACATTACGGCGACAATGACACTACCGGTGGCTCAGTAGCATCACCTGGGGCCAATTCATCTTGTAATCGATGGATGGACATCTCCCTTCTCTGCCTCGTATCTAGGAATTGTCGTAATTTGGTTTGCGAATGGGCAAATTTGGAGATCTGTGCTGGAGTTTCTATGGTAATGAGTTTTAGTTTTGGTTCTGATGGCTGAGTTATTGTTACAGTCTAAAGCAACGTCACACTGGTGCTTACCTTGCTGAAGTGACTGTGAAGTGTCTCCAGTGATTTGGGCTTGAGAAAAAGGTACAAAATAGGATTGTTGAGTCTAATCCACTCACTCCAAGTCCTTTGTGTCAGTTTCATGTCATTTGTTACGATTCTTTCCTTTCTTTCACTTTACGCTCGTCCGGATTCGCTGCGTCTTATCACCGCTTCTTACCGTTCCTTCGGAACGCCCTCCACCTAAACACAGCTTCCCTTTTACGTGCTGTGCATGGTTCCATTATCCCGTTCCCACTTGCTTTCTATGGACGTCTTTCTTCCTACATGCATTGCCTCAATGCAGCCTTATCCCCACCTATCGCACAGCCAAGCTTTCTCTTTATATCCATCTCTACCTAAGTGCTATGAACACTGCCTGGTCTGTGTGCCGCATACTCACTTATTTAAACGACGATACATCATGTATTTCCTTTAACTTTAATCTACTTGATTCTCCCTGGTCTTTGGATTTCTCTGAGTCTCTGCACTACTCTTGAGTGTGCGCTCCCTTGTAAAACCCTTGCCCTTGAACTCCCAAAGCAGCCGTTGTTGCTAGGAGTTGCTGCGGAAGCCCCCAGCATCCTTCGTTCTTGAAGACGCCCTTCAAGAAACCTTGAACCCTTGCTCTTTCAAGTCTACGTTTGCCTCTACCCGAGTCAAGCGTAACAAGTATCGCATAGTGGGCAGGCGGGTACTTGTTCGCCAACTTGTTCGACCTCGCCTTGCACAAAATCTCTGCAAATTCATCCCACTTCAGTTTGCCTGCCCAACCTTTTCTGCTTTTGACTTGCATTCTTGTACTTAGTAGTTGTCTGGTGACTCCCGAAATATCTAATCTCACTCTGTAGATCACTTAGTCCCTTTATTCAGAAACTGGAATAATTTTTGAGTTTTGCTTGTGATGACTCCCGAAATTGCGCTGATCAAATCACACAACTATACTACACCTATTTCACAGAATAAGTTTCTTCTGCAGTGTCCTAAGGAGCACGAAGCAATTCGTGTGTTGTGCCATTGCTCCTGCATGCTGAGGGGACCAAGGTGACAGTGATGGATGGCGAGAGTGACGGGAGCCCTCGCTGTGCATTCCTGGGTGAAGTTGACAGCGAGGGTGGTAGGAGTGAGAGCAAGTGGGTGAGGGCGACAGCAAGGGTATGTTCCCATTCACACAAGGGCTGAGCAATGGTGGTGAGGTGAGGTAACAGTGATGTGACATGACAGGAGCGTGAGCAAGCGCCGTTCCCGCTTGGGTTTTGTACACAAAGATGAGGGCTGGGCAAGGGTGAAGCAAGGATGTGGGAGGGTGAAGCGAGGGTGGCGAGAGGACAAACTGTCAGGCGAGCGTGATGGGGACATGAGGGTGAGGGTGAGGGTGACCATGATGTGACATGGACTTGTCAGTACCGGTGAGAGTGAGGGCGATGGCAAATGATGGTGGGGCAAGCGGTGTAAGGGTGAACGACACGATGGTGATGGTGATGGTGATGGGGGCATGGGCATGTCAGTGAGGTTAAGGGTTACAGCAATGCGACAATGATGGCATCCAAACTGCTAAAGACTCTTCTGAGAGCGCTGTCCCCACGCCCGTCCCGGTTGCAAACTCAGTGAGGCAATGGCTGCTCGCCTGTCACCTTGTATTCAACCCAGCTTGTCGTGAAGGGGGGATGGGGTTGGATATTTCAGCAAGCTTTCCTGAAACACACTTGATAAACTCACCGACAATCTAACCCAATATCTTGGCCACCACCTTCTATTCAGCCCAAGACATCAACAGACTTCAAATGGGAGAGCGTTTCAAAACACACTGCTCACCAGAACTCCCAGCCCAACCAGATGATTGGTTGGTGGTGTTGTTGAGTGGATAATGGCTGTGCAAGCACAAGGGGTTTTGCGGAGTAAAATTTCCCAAGCAAGGAATGAGCAGAAGGGTCAGCTTGCTTGAGCTTTTTGGGCGAGATGAGCTTACATAAGTGGTGAAAAGTACCATGAAAGCACAAAAAAGTAACTAAAGTAATCTGCCGTAATCCATTGTTATATTCAGCAAGGTGTCCACTGTCAAAACTACCCACTGAACTTCCAATGACTAACTCAAACGCTAATTCTCACCATCACCCTCCCATGGCGTCCAACTCAGCCCAGCAACAACTCTATGTGTATGGTGCCAGAATTCTCAGGGCGATCAAAGGCCCAAGAAGTATCGACCAATCTCAAGAGCGAGAGTGGATCCATTTGCTCGCCAAAGAAGTGGTAAGTACCAATGAACTGGATACCATGTGCCACCACTACTATCATACAACCAAAGAGTGTTTTATAAAACACTCTAGCAATATGTGGATCCCACATGTGGTCATGGAACTTGCAGTGAAGTTCCACCTCAAGTCCAAGGATGAAATCATGGTGGATGAAGTTCTCGGCAAGAACAACATTGTCGACCAGTTTCTCGACATGTCGTCAAGAAAGGAGCAAATGATTGACAAATCGTCTATCCCTGCTGACATCACCCTTGGTGAGTCTTCCACACAGGTGGACAAGATTCAATGCTGCCGCCACGTCCATCCCACCCACCAGCACCGTAACCACCATCTCTGGCACTGCCGCCCCACCAACCACTTCAATCACCAACCCATCCACCATCACTGCTGCTGCTGCCCCACCAACCATCTTCATTGCCACCCCATCTGCCATCGCTGGTGCTGCTGCCCCACCAACCACCTCCATTGTTGCCACTGCTGCTCCATCAACCACTTCGCCCATCACGGCCCCTCCCCAACCCCCCACCAGCCCAGTTCCTCCTGAAGAACCCCCCACATGAGGCTTCCAGCAGTCAAAATCCCATCGCTTGGCCACAGGTGGCAGCCAAGTCGACTCAAACGCCTGTCATCTCCCAATAAAAAAGAGGATCCAGTGACTGCAATGGCACCACAGACGGGATTGGCGGAGCCAGAGCAGACAAGAATGAAATGGCAAAAGATTGAAGGCAGAGAGGAAATAGCAGGGAAGCTGTTTTTCAAGCCGGTGAGTGAAGTTTTGTGGGAGGAATCTATTACACTAATGCATCTGTAACACAGAAATGTGCATTGTGTCAGGAGAAGAATTTCGCCTGCACAGTGATCAGAACCGGCAAGGGAAAGTTCAAGCTATGTGGTCCATGTGCCTCCTGGAAGACCAAGTGCAGTGTCATCCAAGACCTCCCTGCCATCATCGATCGTGAAGGGAATGTCATCCATCTGGCGAAAAGTTGGCCGCATCTCATTTCCCACCCTCAGAAGGATGGCCAGCGGGGGATCAAGCCCAATTCCAAGGCAAAACAGCAGTCTGGGGCGAAGACCTTGACCAAGAGCAAACAGAAGGCCCAGGCCGAGGGTGAGAATGACTGCTACCCAGATGCTGACGCTGATGGTGAGTGGGTTTCCGAAGGGGAGGGAACCAAGACCTCAAAAAAGTCCAAGTCGATCAAGGGCAAATAGAAGGCACAGATGGAGGACGAGGAGGAATCCAAAGGCGAGTGGGTTTCCAAAGGGGAGGCAAGGACAGTAGGTACCAATGGATTCAGGAATTCTATGATTACTGACCCGATTGTTAGATTGACATTGGGGCCGCCAGCCGACCCAAGTCCAAGAGACATGCAGTCACGCCAGTAAGTCAGCACTCACTGGTATTGTACTGAAATTGACCAGATCATTAGACAACCATTGACACTATACACTCCATGGACATCAACATGCCTACTGGGACCCACAGTGTCTATGACATGCAAGTTGCCACATTTGAAGCCGGTCTGGCAGAGGTCAAGATACAGAGCAAAAAAATGGAACAGGACCTGGCCAAGCATTTCGAAGAGATGGCCAGGCTCGACGGCCAATTCAGGACAGCGATGACTCTCATGGAAGGGCAGCTTCCAGACATTTGACCTCAGATCGACAGGCTGCAAACGGCAATACTCAATGACATGGAAGCTCACAATCACTTGTGAGCTGAGGTCACCAAACTGCGCCAACAAATGTCACCTGTGGAGGATTGGCTCCAGGTGTTATTCAGTAAGGTCTGCGGAAACAATGACTGAACAGACACACAGTGTATCTTACATCGCATGTACATTATAACTTAGACTTATAAGTATTACCACCGGGTTTCAAGTTGACATTGATTGGCCCATTATGGTTACCCTCGGGTATGGTATGGGTCACACCTTTGTGACCCGTGACCAACACGCTGTATGTCCATTCTCCCTTACTGTCCTCCTTGCGCTGTCCTCCTCATGCCGACCCCCTCATGCCCACCTCATGCTGTCCTCTTCATACTGCCCTTCTCATGCTGTCTGCTCCTGCTGTCCTTGTACTGTCCTCCTCACGTCCTCCTCCTCACGCTGTCCCCTTCGTGCTGTCCCGCTTGCTTCTCATGTTGCCCCCCTCACACTGCCCTCCTTGCACCGTCACGCCGTCCTCTCATGCTGTCACTGCCTCACGCTGTTGTGCCATCCCCCTTGTGCCATCCTTCCATCCTCCTCATGCCGTCCACCCCACGCCACCATCTGCCTAGTGCCATTCCCTCGCGTCACCACACCATGTTGTCTCCATCACACTGTTCCCAATGCGGTACATCTCGTCACCACCTGCCTGTCAAAGCAACTGGGCAAGTATCCAAACGCGCCGTGCACTGGGCCTACCCACACCTCCATCATGTCCAACAAATGGCCGACCAACATTCACAAGCTACCTGATCTTTCCCATTTCCTTCTTCCCTCACTCTTCCTTGATTTCCAATGTGCAGCCAATGGGGACCTGTCGTCATGGTCTATGTCAATCACCTCCAGATGACCCATCCAGCTCAATCACACATCAGTGTCCCATTGCTGAGTTCTCTGTGCTGTCTTTGCATGCTGTAACATGGTCCATATAGGAGGGCCAATGGAATCACCCTCATCTCTACATCTACACCCCAACCCTGACAGCCTGCACTCATGCCAGACAGGGCAGCCTATTGAAAATAGGTCACAAGCCCCCAGATGTCACCCATGTGCCCAAAACGCAACCTGAGCAGATCCCACCATCCTGTCGTCATCCGCACGTCCCACATGGATCTAACTTTGTATTAACTCCCTTGTCGCATCTGGACTTGGACTCACCACCATCCTAATACATTTCTCGCACATTATCCCATTTAACATCCACATCCACATCCTAACCCTTCACTTTCACTAATGACTTCTACGAATACAATATGAGCTTTTCTACATACACTACAAACCCATGTATCTGTTATGAACCGGTGACCTGAGAAGTAATTGAAGTTTTGGATGATGTTTACAATTTTATTCTAAGTGTAAATGTGCGCTGTCTGTCTCAAATGTGCGAGCTGTGCTCTAAAATGTGTGCATATTAAAAGTGCACCTTGACCGTCATAGTGTGCTCTCCTTTGCAGACATGTCCGTCAAGATGACACGTATGCATATGCAGAGGAACAATTCAACTGTCCAGCAAAATAGCTGCAAAGGAAGCTATTTTTGATTGGATTGACTGGTAGGTTGAACTTGCCGGCGAAATTATTATGGTCGCCATACTACAATGGAATTGGATAGAACAATAAATATCGAAGAATGAGAAAAAAGTGAGCTGATCGAGACCCAGGCAGCAATATGAGCATACACGGTGGTGGTGCAATGCCAGCCAGTGTCACCTTTGAATTCGGTCATGGCGACCCCTCTGATCTGCCCCAGATGAGTGTCCAGCATTACTATACGAGTTGCAGTGGTGCGAAAACGGTCCTATCTCAAATCAAGGTGTGTCTGGATTCAAAGCTGTTTTCGCTGAAGTCAGAAGAGTCCAAAGCCAGTTTGAAATCAACTTCCAAATTGATGCCAAATCGACACTGATTTCTATTCTGAACTGCCCTATTAAATATTAATATTAATGTGTTTAGCAGTGTTAGTCAGCATTTTTGTTTTGGCAGGTAGAGTACTGGTGTTGAATTTTCTCAACCATTTCAAATGTTCCTTGAATCTCTCTGGCATCACTGTGAGGTGGAGGGTATTTTTATGGATGTATCATTCGGTGAAGAACTTTGCCGTATATCCGATATTCTGGAAATTGCCTACAAGAACAAGAGTGAGGCTGAAGGTTTTCTCTGAAAGCTTCTCACTCATCCTCACAGTTGTTGTCCCTTGGGATGCAGAAGAATATGGTTCATCAATCAGGAGAAGATCAACAGGACAGCATTTGCTACTTGAAAGTGAATTAGCCATCAAGTTTCCGCCTGTTGACCTGCAGAGATACACTACTGGACATACACCAGGGATCCTTACAATGCCCATGGTCATAGTGGATTGTCAGGGTCACATCATTTGCTGGTACCTATCTGGAGTACTTACAGCAACCAGACAAGTAAGCTTGTCACATCCATTCCCAACAATGTCCAAACTATAATGTGAATGCACAGAGAAAAATCATAGAGTCTACAAAGATTGCTGAAGCCCTGCTCCATCCCCCAAAGAGCCTTGATAATAGTCCAAATGTAAAGGGGTGGAGGTCTGAGTCCCAGTACTTCACAACAACAACAAACTCTGGATGTTTGAATGTATCGGTGGCATGGCATCAGCAGGGTCACAAGGTGAGCGTTCGGTGAAGCTTTTTTGTGAAAGATCACTGATCTACAAAGACACCGGAGCATCTCCCATGTTCAACCCCTGTACTCAAGAAGGCTGATGGTCCAGCAAGGGCATGGTTGATGGCTAACTGGAAAACCACACAACGTTTAAATGCATTGCTTGCCATCGTTCATCCTGAACTGTATGCTGCTGGAAGATGGGTGATGCAGACACTGAGAGAAGACAATGAGGTTCTGGATTTGCATGAGGGCCTAGAACATTGGCACTCTGTCTTCACAGCGATTACTTTGATCACCAACAGGGAGTCGCCGTTACACAGAGATCCGAAAACCAATATTCGTTGGTATGATCTCATGCTCACCGTTGGTGACTATAATGAGGCAATTCTCAAACTTAGCACCTTTGGTCTATGACTTCTTTATAAACCCGGGTCGACATGGTTCATCAGCGGGAAGCTGGTTCAACATGGGGTCGGTTCAACAAAGGGTATAAGGATCTGCTATGTATATTATATGAGGGAGAGTATGCACAACTTCTACTCACTGTCGTCGGTGAAATGGGTGGAGTATGATAATGTGCTAGGCAGATGAATGATAATCCTAGTGCCGCCGATCAGCAAATAGATCTTTGGTGCTCATTTGCTGTCATATCCCAGAGGTTACCAAATCTCATGCTGTCACTTGTCTCAATCTGTGTTAAGACCAGGTCAACTCCGAGGAACTCCGGGGTTCGGAGTTACTTAACGGAAGGACATTGGCTTCACCGTATGTGGTCCGCCCTTGTTGATAGTCTGGTCCTGGATTTACGTAGCGGAGGAGCGGAGGTTGTCGGGAGGATGCAAGACTTAGCACGAAGGCTAATCTGCGAGTGGATGGAAGATGAAGTCATCAAGACGTTCAGGTAGAGTGGAGGAGTATCTTAGATGATATTAGACTGAAGAGTACAAGTCCATAGTGTACAGTTTATGTATATACTATTGGAGAGTACTAAGAAGTCCGAAAGCAGAGCAGTGCTCCAGAGGTAAGACTATACCAAACTGTGGAGACACTGGCATAGATAATACTAAGTAGCGAGAGGAACAGATAGGTTTAGTTTAGAGTTACAGGAACAGATGGAGAGAGTCCGAAGTAGATACATAGCCCAAGTCCAAAGGCCCGGAGTTGTGACAATGGCCCGGAGTAAACCCAGAGCACCGGACTTGGACTTGGAGAAATCTATGGATATGACAGTATCCCCCCCTTAGGCCTGAACCTCTGAAGGCCATAATGAGGAAACAAAGCAGAACGGAAAAGTGGAGTCAAAACACCCAGAATGAACCGAATCAGTATAAAGACCAAAAGGTCCGGCCCAACCAACCTATCCCCTTACCACCACCATGTCTGACATCAACAACATCAAGAACTGATCCAATATGCACCTCAAGGAGGACAACAATGACTCCGATGAGCTCGCTGATGTGAAACATGTTGAGTGGAAATGGCGTATGAAGGCAAGGAGAGAAGAGGAGGATCGGAGGAAGGCAGAGGCAGAGGCAGTGAGAAAGGCAGTGAAGAAAGCGAAGAGGAAGGCAGAGGAAGAACAGCGACGCAAGGCGGCAGAGGCGGCGGCAGAGGCGGAGGAGGCCAAGAAGCAGGTAAGCAACTTCTTGCCTCGTGCTACTGCAAGCTAACACAAGCAAGGCCGAGAGAGTCCAAGTGGAGCAAGGCTCCAGAGCGACATCGAAGGGAAAAGGAAAGGGCCCAGCATGCGTTCGGTGTGTGCGGGTCTCCATAGAGTGCGTGACCAGAGAAAGGAGTAAGGCCACCTCCTGCACGGCTTGCCGGGAAGTGAAGGTGAAGTGCGAGCACCCCGGACAAAAGGGGACGGAGAAGAAGACATGCCGAAAAAAGAGAGTGGCAGAGGGATCTCCACAGGGGAAGAAGCAGCCGAAGAAGGCAAGGACAGAGTCGGAGGTGGCTCTGACTGTGGAGGAAGTGGGGGCCATCAGGGAAGGCATTGGTGAGTTGGGGAGGGCGATTCTGTGGTGGCTGGACCAGCTGAACACCCACCTTGCTGTGCTCGTTGAGTTGAGGGCGGAGGAGGTTTGGGGGCCTGGAGCAGACTCGGACTCGGGGGTGGACGAGGTCAGAGATGAGTTGGTAGCACTGAAGGCGCAGTCAACGGACAAGGAGAAGGAGGTGATGAGGAAGAGATGGGCAGAGAGGAAAAAGGATGAGAAAAGGGTGAAGGCCGCAAGGGAGGCCAAGAAGGCAAAGGGGGCTGAGAAGGCAAAGGAGGTGCGGGTGTTGGAGGAACCTTCGGAGGAGTCGGAGGAAGAGACAGAATCCATGGTATAAGTAGATAATAGTAAAAATCGACTTTCTTTTGAATGCTGTCAAAACGCGGAGTGAGGTCCGAACTTGCCCAGATATCAGAGATGAAAGTCATGGACGAGTTCAGAGGCATGTCCAAGCTCCATGGCTAGGAGCCAAGAGGTCTCATCATTGGTGCCTTCATATCCGGACCAGTGCACAAGATAAAGGAGTTTACAATTCCTTCATCAGTGATCTACCTTTGAATCAAGGATCTCGGAGATCTTGTACTCCAGTTCTCTGTATACTTCGACCAGAGGTGGAGGAGATTGTACCCTGTTTGGAATGATGTTGGGCATGGAGGGTTCTAACTGGAAGATATGGAAAACAGGGTGAACTGATTCATGGAGTCCAGAAGTTAGAGGGTAAAGGAGTGGGTTCCTGCTTGAGCGATAATGGTATATGGCCCTAAGTTCTTCTCGGAGAGTTTCTCAGAGGGCCTAGTGGACCAGAAGTACTTAGCTTTGACGAAGATCTGATCACCGACTTTGAAGTCCGGTGCCGGAGATCATTTAGCATCAGTGGATCCCTAATAGCGTTCTTGGGCATGGGCCATCTCCTCATGGAGGATTTGGTGGAGGGAGTCAAGGTCAATGGAGTACTCTCGTGCTCGAGCGGAGGAAAGATCTTGTTCTGGATAGACTGTGATGTTTGGGTGGTAACATTTATTGGCAAAGAATGGTGACACTCTGGTGGTAGCACTCGCAGTGTTGTTGTATGAGAACTCAGCAAGGGGCAGAAGTTCTGACCAATTGTCTTGCTGATAGTTACTGTAAATCCAGAGGTATTGCTCAAGGGTTTGGTTCATCTGCTTGGTCTGGCCCCGGAGGTAAAGTGCAATCTAATGTCAAGGGCCTTACCGAGGGAGCGAAAGAAATGAGAGACGAACTCTGAACCTCTGTCGGAGGTAATGTGGGAGGGAACTCCGTGCTTAGAGAATACATGGAGGAGGAAAAGCTTTGTGAGCTCTGGGAAAGTAATCATGTCATGAGTAGGGATGAAGATGCACTGTTTGGACAAACAATCAATGACAATGAGAATTGAAGTAAAACTGGAGGACGGAGGAAGCTGTTCAATAAAATCCATAGATATGGAGTTCCATGGTTTCTCGGGGATAGGGAGTTGTTTTAAGAGACCATAGGGCTTATGCCTAGGAACCTTAGTGTGGGCGCAGGTCATGCAGGATGAAATGTAGTCCTTTACGAATTTACGGAGTCCTGGCCAAGTGTATTCGCATCTGATAAGTTCCAGGGTCCTGTTCTGTCTGAAGTGTCTGGAGAGGGGATGATCGTGCTTATACTGGAGGAGTCGGAGTCGGAGGTCATTGGAGTCTGGTACAAAGATACGACCATCTAGACGGAGGAAACCATCAGCATCAACAGACCATTGTGAGTCGAGGGGTTCGGAGGTGGACAGGTGGATGGAAGCCACAGGATCAGAGGAGAGTGTGGAGAGGATGTCGTCAAGAAGGGTCTCTAGGTCAAACAGGACACTAGCCTGGAGGACCGGAGCTGCGAGATAAGTAGCTTGGAGGGATGCAGTGAGCTGTTCCAGCATGAAGACTGGCCGGAAATTGTGAGGATTGACGTGAGTGTAGTCCTTATCCCCCTCTTTGGGATAGACGTCCCAGCATCTAGTGAGGGAATCAGGCTTCGCACCAAGCTTTCTGGGGCGGAAATGAACGACCATGTTGAACTGGGAGAGGAACTCCGACCAGCAGGCTTGCTGCCTGGTCAGGAGCTTGATAGTCACAAAGTACTCCAGGTTTTTGTGGTCGGTGACCACATCGACCAGAGCAGTGGAGCCCTCGAGGTAGTGACACCACGACTTGAACGCCTCATGGATAGCGAGGAGCTCCTTGTTGTGGGTATCATAATTGAGCTCCGGAGCGGACAAAGTCCAGGAATAGTAAGCCACTGGCCTGATCTCATCATTGGAACAACAGAGAGAGAGAATACCAGCAATGGCATAATCGGAGGCATCGGTTTCTACTATCATTGGAGTGTCCGGAGACCAATGAGTGAGGATCGGAGTGGAGGTGAAGGCATCCTTGAGCTTGCGAAAGGCGGAACGACAGGAGTGACTGAAGCTCCAGGCTGTACCCTTGCAGGTGAGGTGAGTCAAAGGAGTGACGATATCGGAGTAGTTGTCTATGAACCGTCGGTAGAAATTAGCAAATCCTAAGAAGGACTGAATGTCCTTAACCTTCCAAGGTTCGGGCCAGTCCTGTATGGTCTGTACTTTATCTGGAGACATGGTAAGTCCAGAGGGTGAGAGCTGGTATCCGAGGTACTCAGTGCAGTCAGTGTGGAATTTTCATTTTTCTGGTTTTGCATAGAGACCATGTTTGCGGAGTCTCTGGAGGACCTCCCAGACATGTTCCTTGTGGGAAGCCTTGTCCACAGAATAGATCAGGATGTCATCCAGGTAGACTATAACACAAACATCTAAAAGATCTGCAAAGACTGTATTAACAAACTGCTGGAACACCGCAGGGGCATTCGTTAGACCGAATGGCATGACAAGCCATTCATAAGAACCATAGCACGTGTGGAAGGAAGTCTTCCATTCATCTCCGGTGGAGATGCAGACCAGGTGGTACGCATGCCAGAGATCAATCTTGGTGTAGATCTGGGCATGGCTCAGAGTGTCTAGAAGGTCTGTGATACAGGGAAGTGGGTAGCAGTCTTTCTTTGTGATCTTGTTGAGCCCTCTGAAATCCATGCAAAGACAAAGTGACCCATCCTTTTTGCGGATGAAGAGGACCAGAGCAGCATGAGCGGAAGAGGAGGGACGAATAAATCCCATGGTGAGATGCTCATCTAGGAATGTTTGAAGGGACTCAAGTTTGGAGGGAGAAAGGGAGTAGGTAGTGCCTATTGGAGGAGAAGCTCCTTCTTCCAGGTCGATCTTCAGACCATGTTCACGATGTGGAGCAAGCATGTCAGCTTTACTCTTGCTGAAGACATCAGCGAAGTCGTGATAGTCTGGAGGAATTCTGGAGAGATCTGAGTCGTCGGAAGTGGTAGAAGCGGAGCGGAGATCACTCTCCTGAGGGCAGATTTGCAGGCTGAATTGGACGGAGCCCTCAGGATGACAGGCCAATGCAAAAGCAGGGGCACTGATAATCGTAATGGGTGAAGCTTTGCGTGGGGAGAAACTTGGTGGTGTATCGGATGGTGTCAGAGTAGCCGAAGGAGGTAAGTCTGGAGGCTGCAGAGATGAGCTCAGGGGTGCTGGAATGTTCTGTCCAGATGAGCAGAACGAGATACTGCCCGAAACCCAATCAATCAATGGATTGTAGCAGGTGAGCCAGTTGTGTCCTGGAACAAGAGAACAAGAGCCATCTAGCGGAGTGACATAAAATGTCATTGGAGTGATGTCACTGATTTGGAAACAGATGGAGAAGTTGATAGCTTGAGTTATGGTGGAATTTGTAGTTCTGTTGAAGAGTTGGAGTTGGAGTGGAGGGATGGAGTAAGACAAAATGGCATGTTCATTAACAAATGTAGTGTCTATGAAACAATTGGAGGATCCAGAGTCAACTAACGCGGAGACAGAAGGGATGGCATAAGAAATTAAAGTGACAGAAGACATAAGGGACTGGGGGTCTAAGAGAGCGGATGTGTTGAGGCAAATCTCCTTGATGGCACGAGCGGAATCAACGCAACCTCCTGATCGTGTGGAGTCAGGGAGGTCGTGCACTATTTTTTTGTCTCCAAAGAGACCTCTGGTTTAGTTTCTGGAGTGGTCACTGCTGTGCGACCCTTGGATGCCCGAGATGTAGACTTTGGGCAGTCTTTGGCAATGTGTCCAGCGAGACCGCAGAACATACAAAGCTTGTTGTCGAAACAGTTCTTCTGCTCCGCAGCAGTAAGCTTGCTATCCTTCCCTAACTTGGTGGTGTGGTCAGCCTTACCTCCGGAGCTACCGGAGGTATTGGTGGCTTTGCCCTTGGACTCCTTGGTGTCCTTAGGAGCGGCGGAGTAGGAAGACATGGAAGTGGAGGTAGATGATTTGTTGGGGGCAGACTTAGACGTGGAGGGGTTGGCGGACGGCTTCATTTGGCGGCTAACTTCGGACTTGCGCTCCCAATAGCGTGCATCTATAGCCTGGACAAGGTGACGAAGGTCAGAGAGGGTGGAGGGCTTCCTGACACGAGAAACCTCATCTTTGATGTGGTCGGGGAGGCTGTTATAAAAGTGGTGCCGGAGGGCACCTTCTCCATAACCTGGATTTGCGAAGCAATCCTATTGAACTCCATGATGTACTTGTTGATCCGCTGCCTGTCTTTCATGGAGAGGGGGTCGAGCTGGTGTTCAGCATCTCTGACAGAGTCATGCAGACTGAAGTTGGTCTGGAGCTCCAGGATGAACTCTTTGAAGTCGTCCTGCCAAAGTGGTTGGAGAGCTGGATCCTCTGTGAGCAGGAGGTCCGGTTTGAACCATTCCAAGGCCATACCTTTCAAGTACAACTGTGCAAAGGTAACTTTAGTGTGCTGTACAGACTCGTACGTCTCTGTGCTTACATATATTCCACCCCTTTTACCTTTCACCTGACTGCCTTACTGTTATCCCTTCGCTCCAAACTCCTTTCTAGTGCTCCGAACTCCTTTTTAGTTGCTAAGACCGGTCTCAGTTTATACTGGACCATGCTGAGCGCGTCTGGACTACTCGGTTTACATTGTTAGTACGTTACCGCTTCACGTTCTATCGGTACCATCAGCTTCCGATCGGTCTTTCTGGTGCTGAAAGCATCCGGTTAGAGACATCGGTCTCGGGCCTGGTACCTGACCCCTTTTACTCGTTTCCTTTGGACTTGACAGCTATCTTGAGTTTGACAGTCTCGGATATACCCGGACTATAAAGCCTTGTACTTAGGTATTGAAACACACTTTTGGTTGGATTCACGAAATGTTCAAACCACTTGTCCCTCGTACCGTTCACTGTCTACCACACCGTTCACCATCACCGTCACCATATCCCGCTCTCGTTCCCTTCGTCTTGCACTCCTCGGACTTCCGGTCTCGCGCTCTGGTCGCTCCCCGGACTATCCTCTGCACTTAATCCTTCGGCTTTGGACTTCCTCCTGACTCCTCCCTTACCTTGAGTCCCTTTAGGGGCGAAGTACCTCTCCTCCCCTCTTCCCTTTGATGGCCCAGGGCAAGTGTGTCTTACACCCTTAGTCCTCCCAGCCGTTCTATTATCTTTACAGCGCCCCATATGAAAAGCTTTGGCATGGTCCTGGAAATTAAGTTTGAGCTGCACGAGGAAAATCTGGAGCTTTCGGGGATCGGTCCCATCAAACTGGTCAGGCTCTCAGACTTTAGTGTGGGGGGTAGGGTCGGAGGAAGGGCGACAGGAGGAACGAGCGAGGCTTTGGATAGTACTCACCAATTGGATCAGTGCGTCCGAGGGGACATGCTCGATCTCTGGTTCTTTGTTGGAGTCATCAGGGTAGAGGTCTTCTGCTGGAAAGTCTGGGTCATCATCAGAGGGCGGATCTGGGGGATCGCCTCTGGGGAAGTCCAGATCTCCAGCATCATCATCGTTGTAGAGGGCGGGGCCACCAAAGAGGAGACCTGCCGAGTTTTCAGACCCATTGTAGTCTGGGATGACCACGATGCGTGCACCCAGAGTTGGAGACTCCTGGGATGGGGGAGGTTGTGAAGCGGAGGGTGTAGTACGACAAGCGGAGAAGCTCTGGAATTGGTTGACGTGTTCGGGACCTCGCCAATTACTTCCAAAAGCATTCAAAGGGTTGTACCTAGGAGAGGCGGAAGGAGCAACAGAAGGAGCAGTGCTGATGGCACGAGTCTGGGATCTTGTGGATCTTGTGGCCATGGCTGAGAGGAGACTATGACAAGTGTTGAGTCTAATATACTGTTAAGACCGGGTCAACTCTGAGGAACTCTGGGGTCTGGAGTTACTTAACAGAAGGACGTTGGCTTCACCATATGTGGTGCACCCTTGTCGATAGTCTAGTCCTGGATTTACGTAGCGGAGGAGTGGAGGTTGTCTGGAGGATGCAAGACTTAGCATGAAGGCTAATCTGCGAGTGGACAGAAGATAAAGTTGTCAAGACATTCAGATAGAGTGGAGGAGTATCTTAGATGATATTAGACTGAAGAGTACAAGTCCATAGTGTACAGTTTATATACTATTGGAGAGTACTAAGAAGTCCGAAAGTGGAGCAGTGCTCCAGAGGTAAGACTATACCAAACTGTGGAGACACTGGCACGGATAATACTAAGTAGCGAGAGGAACAGATAGGTTTAGTTCAGGGTTACAGGAATGGATGGAGAGAGTCCGAAGTAGATACATAGCCCAAGTCTGAAGGCCCAGAGTTGCGACAACGGCCCGGAGTAAACCCGGAGGACTGGACTTGGACTTGGAGAAATCTATGGATATGACAATCTGACCCTGTGACAAAAGAAATAATCATGCCAATCCAATTCAGCTCTAACTTTCTATGTATGGAATCAGATCCACAGCAATAACCCATTGTTAAAGCTTATCCAAAAATGTGGTCCACATGGCGCTGCATTCAAAGAAGCCACATTATGACCACCCACCACATTCTTACGCCTAACCATCGTCGTCATGTCTGCCCAAGCTATGAATCATTTTGCCACCAGAATCCCATCTCCTGCTGATGTCATCCATACCACTCACCGGGGTGTTCAAACCCTTCAGAAACAGATTTATTACCACTGGGCAAGGACAAGGGAAATCAAGGCATATTCGTACAGTGTCACAAATTCAAGGGAGGTCAAAGAGGGAACTGTGTGCGAAGCTGTAAGCTCACCCACTATTCTCTGTGATGTTGTGAGGGAAATCATAATCCATCCTTAGTTAGCTGCTATGTATTATGTTCAGCAGCATCCTGAACTCAAGGTTCCGACCATGGTGCTCAACACCCTTGCCCCTCTGCATCGAAAGACAGGTGAGGAGATTGATCAAGTCTCCTTTGATGACATTTCGCATTCCGATCCACTCATCAAGTCGATCGATTGGCAACAAGCCTTTGACCTTGGGCAAGACCTAGAACCCGCCTTGGAAGAAGACATACTTCTAGGTCACCGAGGGGATTTTGGCACCAAAGAGACTCACTGGTGGCTTGATTTCACCCAATCTGGGGGCAAAAGGCCACTCATTCTGCGCAGACGCCACAGGCCCAGAGACAGTGGTAAGTCGAGGGTCTATCATGCAATTGACAATTATTCATTGATGATAAGCCGTCATGCTTTCGGCGCCATTGCCGAGGATGCCAGCGGGTGATTTGACATCAAGATTGAAGAAGCTTCAACATTATTTGGAGTTGGCAAAGGAAATGAATGCTGAACTAGAAGGTCTCGTTTGGCGAACAGGTTCACTCATCACTGAACGAAGGGAGAAGCTCAACAGGCTCCTTGTGGAGATAGAGAAGCGAAACTTGGAGGAGCAACGCCTCACACTCCTTGAGAAGACCTTGAAGATGTTGGAGAAATCACGGGGTGTTCGGTCTGAGGAAGTCGCAACAATGAAGAAGCTGATCAATAGTTGGGAAGATAGATTGCAGGCAGTAGAACATCACTTGGATAAGATGGGTGTTGTAATGGAACCATCTACCTCTACAAGTATGTTCAGTGAACCATGGTTACTTAAATAATGGGTATTGTCCAAGTTGTAGGTGAGATAACCTGTTGGCATCTTATGAGATGATTTCTGCACATTTATTCTGGCCACAATAAATTGGCACACAACATGCACGCCATAACTTGCACCAATGCTGCCTGTCGCCACCCACCACACTGGCTCGGCCACACAAGACATATGCCCAGCACCCTCCCATTCCCAACACAATACTGGATGCACAGGAATGGGTGACCTGTATGTCCATCCTCGCCCACCCACTGCTGTCTCACTCACCCTCACTGTCTCGCTCAGCCTGTCCCTGCTGTGCCATCTCCCGGGCTCTCCCCTCTGTCGTCACCAAGCTGCCATCTTACCCACCTCACCCATCCTCGCTGTCTTGGCTAGCCTGTCCCTGTTCTGCCATCTCCTGGGCTCTCTCCTCCAGTCGCCTCACCGACCTTGACACGCCCTCGTCAACCCTGCTGTTAACACCTGACCCCCTCATTTCATCTTGCTCAGTGTCGCTCACCCTTGCCCCCCCACTATCCTACTACCACACTGTCACGAGTGTGCATGCACGTTACACACCTGTTGTACCACAGGTATACCTGTGGATGGGTATCCCATGGATAGGCAAATCTCTACCCACGACGAAACACATACTCATGAGCTAGGTTATCAACCTGTTCCGGGTACAGGTACAGTAATAATACTCTTGCCTTTCATAGCTACAGATACCAGTGCAAGAGGTACAAAGTAGATGGCATTGTCATTCTGATTCCTGAACAATGTTGGAGTGAGCTCCAGCTCCAGCACACTGCCCAAGATAGCGAAAATTTTCAAGATTGTACACTTGATAGTCTGAGAATAAAAAAGTATTACAAGCAATTTATTGTGGCCAGAATAAATGTCCAGAAATCTCGTCATAGGGTCATGTGGCAACATCACAATCCTAAGAGCATCTCTCAGGGAGCACTTGGTAAATTTATTTGTCGGTCAGAGCATATAACCTCGAATTTTCCAAGGATAAAATGAAAAGTTGGTTGTGCTATTCAAAATTTCGCGTGTTTCATTGAGTGGTCAAATAGAGAGTTTCCTTATCAGGGCCTGTACTATGTCTCTGACAGGGAGGAGCTTTTACAGCAGTTTTTCTCTTCAGTTAAATATGTATACATTATTTTAAATGATCTAACAAGCCATATGATATATTATAGGTAATCTTTAGAGAGAAACTAAGTCGTGGAAGGGTGTGTCATTGAGTGGTGGTGTGTCAGCAACTAGCAAATGACTGTACTCCCACATACAGTGTGTCCATTCCTTATGCTAGTAAACAAGACAGATTCTCACCGGGATATAATGCTGTGGTGTGAGTAAATTAACTGACTGCCAACCCCTCTTCAACTATCCCTTTTCTGCCTGCATACATTCTAACTTCACAATGATCAGGGATATTGCAAAGGATATCTTGCAAATGAGATCATATGTATATGCAGCGAGGGTCAAAGAGGCGCTGGAATGCCAACTTGTCCCACAAACTTACACGGAGTGGAGGAGAGATTTGGAGGCTGAAATAGTATTTACTTTCCCTTGATCCATGCTGTGGGAGAAAACACTGATGCTTTCTTAGACTGAGTCCTCAGAGGTATCAAACATCTTAGAGAATATGGGGGGAGAGATCCTGACCATACTAGCTTGTGTATCCCAGCTCCTAGAGTCTAACAAGGATGCCAAGAGCATTCAGGAACATGGCCTTGCCGAAGTGGAGAACATTCCCAAAGTCTGCTGCAGGAAAAAAAGACAATGGTGGATCGTATATGCCAACCAGGCGGCCGAATACAATAGTAATGTTGAAGGGGAAGATGCCGGTTAGTTAATAGTTGTTTCAATATCAATCATCATCATTGATAAGGCTTTTTCAGAATTGTGGCTGGTATGGAGATAGGAAACGATTGCTCATGGCGAAATTTAATCCTTGACAGAAATGCATGCAATGTAATACAGATCACACGGTGAGATGTCTCGTGGCGAAGAATGAAAAAGGCTCGATTTCTGGGTGTCAAAACTGCAAAGACGAGCGAAGACAGTGTACAGTGTTGCAGGAGAATCTGGCTATCCAGCGAGGCCAGACGATATTGCATCCCAGTGGTTCATGGGATCATCTAGTGATGAAACTGAAGGCCAAGATCAAGTTGCCGGAGGTGGTTCCATACAACACCAACAATGAAGCTCAAGGATCCCCTCTGGTACCGGCAGTAGGTAAGGGGGAGGGGAGGGGGAAGGGGAAGGGGAAGATGCCAGTGACAGAGGTACTGCCATGTCAAATCAAAGGTGGGTATTTGGTATACGATCCAAAGATGCTGAATGAGAAGATCGGGTCCATTAGAGTGAGGCCCAGGCAACTTGGGGAAGAAAACAGTATTTTTCCTGTGGTTTCAGCAGTTTCATTGATGTGGCTAACTGTTTTGCAGTGACTCTTTCAATTGAGAAGCCAACTGCAGACCATATCCTTGAATTGGACAGAATCCGCACTGAGGTCAACATCTTGGAATATGACCAAGACCTAGAGAAAGAGATCCAGCAATTGGGAGCATCACTGGTCTTCATCAACCAGGGCAGCAGCAGACTGTCGGGTCAGGGGGAGGGTCCTTTGAACAGGTTCCTCCAGTGCTTCAATAAAGTCGAACTCAC